>QLPI01021989.1:0-16578 GCA_003314275.1 Chroogomphus rutilus
CTTTCGGTTTAAGGTGAACCTTGTTCCACACGAGGGAGCGACGATGAAGGGGAACATGCTACCAATGCTGGTCCCAGGAAAATCAACCACTATATCGACCGAGAGAGGAGAGAGGGAAGGTGTAAATCTAGTATATAAGCATCTGGATGCTATCTCCACCCACTTAGGCCTTCCAAACACCATGCAATCCACTGGGAAACCCACCTATGCAGCCATCCTTACCTCACCCACTCTGCCAGCCCCACAGTCAACTCCTGATCCTAAAACAGCATTCTGCAATATGCGATTTGACCTCACACTTGCGCAATCTGATCGCAACAATCCAGTGCTCTCAGGTCTGTCTGATGAGGAGCTAGGAGAGGAAATTGCCAGAGCCATTGAAGATGCCAAGTGCTGGTTTGAAACAAAATCATACACCCCAGATGCAGATGGGAATGAGGACACAGAGAACATCCCACCGCAAATCCGTGCTGCAGGTCGACACCGGAGTGGGGATTTTTGGCTCACTACTTGCAGTGAAGCTGAACAAATATATCTTGCCTCCACAGCGCACCGCTGGCTCCCTAAACTCTCTGATCAGCTCTCTGTTGCTCAAAAGACTTTCCCAGTCATCATTCATGGTATCCCCACTACATTTGACACTTCACGAGACAGCTGTGATGTTATCTCTCTCATTAACCAGAATGACCACATCATCACCCACCCCCCGACACTCCAACAGATTGAATTCCTCTCTCGCCCACGGAAAAATCAGCAAACTAAAACACACATGTCTATAGTTCTCTTCTTTACAGATTCTCAAGTTGCCAATAGCTGTAACAGCCACCACATTGCATTCCGGGGTCGCCTCCACCCAACAACCAAATTCCTATGTCGCCCACCACAATGCTATAATTGTCATCGATTTGGCCACTTTGCATGGCTCTGCAAGAGGACAACATCTTGTGGACAATGCTCAGGCAAACATATAACACGAGATTGCCTTTGCCCCAATGAAGAAAAATGCGACAAACCCATACTGTGTCAACATATTATACTGAGATGTGCCATCTGCACAGGAGCTCATGCAGCAACAAGCCAGGAATGTCCAATGCGCAAAGCAGCCCTGGACCGCCATGCGTGCAAACTTGCTGAGGAAGGTCCCCTTTTTGAGGCCTAATCCAGCCAACCACAGACTCTAAACTAGCTGCACCTGACCACTGCTTGACACCCTAATCCCTGAAGCATGATGTTTCCGCAAAACACTTTGACCAAAATACCCCTCGCACTGCCAATCCTGGCCCACCCTTTTTGGACTGGACATGAGCCATCTGTGATGTTCTGGCAACTTGCTGGCACACCACAGAAATGAATGGGGTCTCGTTTTCCCCTACACTCACAAAACCCAGTTGTCATATCTCCTCATATCACGTATTCTATCTGCTACAGTTCCTAGTAGATAATTATCCCTCATGTAGTAATATTGTTTTGTAGTTAGAGTGTACCATAAGCACTTGCACTTCGAGCACTATAATTGAATCTCTCTCTCTCTCTCTCTCTCAAGTTGAGTTCAGAAGCTATGAAGGTGTAGTAGGAATGGAAAGCTACTGGATGTATTTCACCTTCCAAGTCTATGATTGACAGGATTGTTGATAGAGCATAGTCAGGTGTATCAGTCTCCATAACCAGTGTTTGGTCAGGTTCCTAGTAACACAGGATAGGTGCTAAGGTAAAAGAAGCATTGAGGAGGTTGAAAGACTTTTAACAGTCTTTAATCCTTGCCCAGGGTACACCTTTACATGTCAGCCAAGTGAGGGGAACTGTGATGTTTATTAGGAACCGTATGCCAGCATGCCCGACTATTCATTTCAGCCTGCTTAGCCTAACTCCACCCTCACTTGCCTATTCAACTATATGCCCTCAGCCCTTGAACTATATGCACCTCATGTATCCATTGTAGCATCACATGCACCTGTCAATTCATTCCACTCATTTATGTCAACCTCTATATGCTCACAAATCTATTTTCACTTCATTTATGTTTAATATCCTTTTCATTACATTCTGCTCCACTTTCCTTATTTTGCAATTCTGTCCTATCTCTGATATCCGATCTGCTACTATGTTCCTTATAGGGTAACTCTATTGGGAATCGGGGTGACATGTCACCCCTCAATGTCATGGAGGAGATTAAGATTGGGACATAGTATTTCTGTTCTCGCTTTTCATGATCCTTGGCTTTCTTATCTATTATAGGAATCTAGTCAACTCCTCGTAGATTCAAAAGTAGTATAAAGATCTTGTACATTCTGTAGTTCAGTCTTCAGTCAGATAATTGACTAAGATTCTGACTAGCCCCCTTCCATTTATCTTAGACTTAATTACCATTCTTAGTTTTATGAAATTAGAGACCTGTGCGATCTGGTAGGCACAACATACAAGTTGAAGCCTTGCCCTACTCTGAACCTCACCATTGTTTCATCTTTGGGAGATATTCTTATATTACAACTACATCATTCTTTCATATTGTAACAGTATTATCTGACTTCTATACCTGGTTGCAACTTCACATATCATCTTTGTATATCACAACCATCATGAATACTCGATCAACTGCTTGTAATCTACCCTTTATCATAGAAATCCTGAACCAGTTGCAGGAGATTTCCAAACTTGGACGACTGTGAGAACAACCTTCAATTCATGAAGCTGGCCCATCAGGTGGAAATGCTCCTCCTGAGGACAATGATGAAGAAGAACCAATTGACGATAATGATGTTGATGAGGCGAACCCAAACCCTACTCTTAATTCAAATCTGACTCTTAATTCCAACACTAGTGCCAACAAGATTGTCAAAGCACTCGTCGAGTGATTAGCCCAACCACTCTCTAAACCTAATCCCAACCCTGGCCATCATGCCAAGGTCCACAAGCCTGAGGTTTGTGATGGCACCAACCAAGCTAAGCTTTGCACATTCTTCTTGCAATGTACACTGAACTCATGACATTTCATCCAAGCTCGGAAAAGATGGGAAGGAAGCTGTTGCCTAAAGAATATCAAAGGTAAATCGACACGGGACTCTGTCTCTTGTGTGCTTCAAAAGGTCACATGGTCAAGGACTGCCCCAAATCCAATTCCCAATCCTCATTGACTTCTTCTTCTAACAACAACAACAATAAAAAAATGACAAAAGTGCACTTGACAAAGGTGAGCACAAGTGACACCAAAGCCAAAGACACTATGGCGACAGAGTCAAAAAAATAAGCAGCAACCTCAGAAATGCACAAGCTGAGGATTATGTTAGCCTCACTTACGTGCTCTTTCTTGAATGCCTTTTCTCCTGTTTCTCATGTATCTTCTACTTCTGAGACTTCGAAAACTTCTTTAATAGTTAATTTGACTTGCTCTAGTATTCCTGAATTTCCTTTAGTTGCGCTCTTAGATTGTGGTTCTTCAGACTGCTTTATTGAATCACGAGTTGTGCAAAAATATTCTTGGCCTACTAACTCAGTTCCTCCTATTTGAAACTATTTGATGGTTCTACTAACTCTGTTATTACTCAGACCACTACAATTCCCATCCAATTTCTGACCGGTGAACTTCAGAACGTTACTTTCTATGTAATATTGTTGGATGGCAGTTAGGGAATAGCATGGGTTCAGCCAACCTGCATGGGTCACCGGGTCAGGTGCCCTTGGGTTTGGGTGTGGGTCAAGCCAAGAGCACCCATGTCCCGGCTGTAAGGGCAACCCTCTTACAGCCCCAAGGTATATCTCGGAGGCGAGCTAAGCAGGGGGAATCCAAAGTTATTTAATTATCTACTACCTAAATACATGTGGAGTCCTCACCTAAGCAGGGGGAATCCAAAGAGGAAAGTCTAAGGATCCCGCTGCTGGTGAGCTTTATATGGGTGGTCTGTGCACTAGCTTACAAATCAATACATCGGAGTTTGTAGAGCCAACCTCCTGGTACTAAGTCCGAGGCTCGGGTATTTGCTCCGAGTTCTAGTCATCATGTGTTAAGACCTTGTCTGTCTCCACTCGGTGGTTTCTGGGCTTCTTAGCCTCGGAGTTGGTCGGAGTTCGAAGTAGGACTTCGGACCTGTATCAGGCCTCGGAGCTGACTGGAGTTTGAAATGGGACCTCGGAGTTGGATCGGAGTTTAAAGAGGGTCGTCCCCTGACACCGGCCCAACCTGGCGTATCAACCATGTACACATGCATGTGCACATGCATGTGCACACATATGACACCCAACCGGGCACTCGCTCCTATCATATGTGTGCATGTATGACATGCATGCGCATATGACACACACATGCCACACACGCATATGACACGCATGTGCCACATGCGCATATGACACACACGTGCTGCCACATGCATACAACACACGTGCCACACACACATGACATACATGCGCTGACAGCAATGAGCCATATGTGCACACATACAACACGTTCATGTCAGCACATGCACATACAGCACGTTCACATATGCACATATAACGTGTCCATGTTGGCGCATTCAAGTTGGCATGTATGCATACAGTACATTTATGTCAGCATGTGCATGTACAGCATGTTCATGTTAGCACAAACACGATGTACAACACTAATGCACCACAGGCATGTGGGTGTAGCATGCACCTGACACCTGTCGACCTGTGGGAAAAAACCCATGGGTTGACAGGTTTGGGTTTCCCATGGGTCAGGTGCAGGTCACCCACATTTGACCCATGGGTGACCCATGCTATTCCCTAATGGCAGTTGCTCTGCAGTACTCAGCTTCAACTGGCTCACCTGCTACAATCCATTGATTGACTGGGTATTGGGCAGTATAACTTTCAAGGCTACAGAACTGACCACCATTCTGACCCCTCAGGCCTCACCTGCTGCCTCACAGTCTAGCACCCCACTTCCTAGCAATCTGTCACCATCTCTAAAGTTGGAGGCACCACAGATAGCCCCAGTTAATGCAGAAGCATTTGTTCACACCTGCAAACTAGAAGGTTTGCAAGCCTTTCAACTCGACCTTGCAGATCTCAACAAATATGCTCGAGGCTCTACTACAGTTGACTCTTCCGACAACCTGGATAGCATTAAACAGTATGTTCCAGAATTCTATCATGACTTTGCTGATGTCTTTAGTAAACAGTGTGGTAATACACTAGCACCCCATAGACCTTATCACCTCAAGATCAACCTTGAGGATGGCACTTTGCCCCCTCTTGGTCCCATCTATTCCTTCTCAGTATCTGAACTCCAATCACTACAAGATTTCATCAACAAACACCTCAACATGGGCTTCATTCAACCCTCATGTTTGTCACATGGTGCCCCAGTACTATTGATACACAAGAAGGATGGCTCCCTGCAACTCTGCATAGACTTTTATGGTCTAAACAGAATTACAAAGAAGGACCATTATCCACTTCCCCTTATTTCCGACCTCTTAGATGCCCCCAAGAAAGCTCGTATATATATACCCCAAAATCAATCTTTGGCATGCCTATCATCTCGTTTGAATTGCCAAAGGGGATGAATGGAAGACAGCTTTTAGGACTTGTTATGGATCCTTTGAGTGGCTTGTCATGCCATTCGGTTTATCTAACACCCCTGCTGCATTTCAGTGCTTTATGAATGACATTTTCAGCGATCTATTAGACAATTGCACCATTGTCTATTTGGACGACATCCTCATCTATTCAAATGATGAATCCTCACATATCAAACATGTCTGCAAAGTTCTTCAATGATTACGCAAACACAACCTTTACACTCAAGAAGACAAATGCTCCTTCCACCAAATGTCTATCAAATACCTCAGAAATATCCTATTACCTGATGGTCTTATGATGGCAGAAGACAAAGTCAAATGCATCACTCAATGGCCCAAGCCACATAAAGTCAAGGACATCCAATCATTCCTTGGATTTGTGAACTTCTATCAATGATTCATTTTTAACTATTCCTCCCTTATGACTCCCCTTACTCGACTCACTTCAAAGGGTCTGGCATGGAGCTGGAGTGAGGAGAGTAGAGATGTGTTTAATAAGCTAAAACTGGCATTCACATCTGCCCCCATCTTAACTCATTGGACTACTGATTTGCCCTTGATTGTGGAGACAGATGCATCAGATTATACTTTAGCAGCTATACTCTCACAACACACCCCAGACTGCAAGCTTCACCCGATTGCTTTTCATTCCCAAACTTTCACTTCACCCAAACTCAACTATGACATTCACAATAAAGAACTGCTCGTGAATTTTGAAGCTTTTCAAAACTGGCATCACTACTTGGAAGGTTCTGCTGAGCCCATCATTGTCATCACCGATCATAAAAACTTAGAGTACTTTTTCATGACCAAGTTATTGACTAGACATCAAGCTAGGTGGTCAGAATACCTTTCCCAGTTTAACCTTGTCATTTGTTTCAGACCAGGTTGTTTGGGCACTAAGCCTGATTCGCTCACTAGACGATGGGACGTCTACCTTAAGGAGGGGATGAGCGACTAATCCCCAAAACCTTTGACCCATCTTCTCTCAACAGCAGTTGACTGCGTCCCTTCAAGCCACGAGCCTCAAACTCCCTCACGACTTCTCTTATATGCTCTCGCATTTCCGAACTCCAATAGGGCCACCATTCTAGAACTTCATTTCCATGGGACTTGTGGGACTCAGCCATAAGGGAGGGATACTATTAGGAACCATATGCGTATGCCGGCATGCCTGACTATTTATTTCAGCCCACTTAGCCTAACTCTGTCCTCACTTGCCTATTCAACTATATGCCCTCAGCCCTTGAACTATATGCACCTTGTGTATCCATCTTGGCATCACATGCACCTGTCAATTCATTCCACTCATTTATGTCAACCTCCATATGCTCACAAATCTCATTTTCACTTCATTTACATTTAATATCCTTTTCATTATATTCTCCTCCACTTTCCTTATTTCGCAATTCTGTCCTATCTCTGATATCCGATCTGCTACTACATTTCTTATAGGGTAACTCTGTTGGGAATCGGGGTGACATGTCACCCCTCAATGTCATGCAGGAGATCAAGATTGGGTTCTGTTCTCGCTTTTCACGATCCTCAGCTTTCTTATCTATTATAGGAATCTAGTCAACTCCTTGTAGATTCAAAAGTAGTATAAAGATCATGTACATTCTGTAGTTCAGTCTTCAGTCAGATAATTGACTAAGATTTCAACTAGCCCCCTTCCATTTATCTTAGACTTAATTACCATTCTTGCTTTTATGAAATTAGGGACCTGTGTGATCTGGTGGGCACAATGTACAAGTTGAAGCCTTGCCCTACTCTGAACCTTGCCATTGTTTCAGCTTTGGGAGATATTCTCATATTACGACTATGTCATTCTTTCATATCATAACAATGTTGAATAGTTGAAGATGAAACAATAGTAGAACTTGGTAAATCCAAGGAAAGATTGAATGTCTTTGAATTTTCTCAGTTTGGGCTAATCACAGATGGTCTTGACTTTGTCTTCAGCTACAGTGAGACCTTCAGTTTGGAGGATATAACTAAGAATTTTGACCATGTCTTTGTATCATTTGCATTTGCTAGCTTTAGCCTATAGGCCATGCTTTCTAAGTCATTGTAGTACTTCTCAGACATGTTCTTAGTACTGTTTGAGGGAGTCTGAATAGATCAGTATATTGTCTATGTATATAACTGTGGAATTATCTAAGAGGTTGCCAAGAATATTGTTTATAAACCTTTGAAAATCTGCAGGAGCATTGGATAGGCCAAAAGGCATAACCAACTGTTTATAGGACCTGTAACAAGTCTTGAATTCCATCTTCCACTCATCATCTTCAGCAATTTGGACAAGATAGTACACATGCCAAAGATTGATTTTAGAATAGATTCAAGCCTTTTGGAGAGCATCCAGGAGATCTGAGAGGAGGGAGAGCAGATAGCAGTCCTTCTTGATTACCTTATTTAGTGCCTGAAAGTTGATGCACAACTGAAGTGAGCTATCTTTTTTATATATAAACAGGATTGGCATAGCATGCAGGGACTAAGAGGCTCTAAGAAAACCCATGTTCAAGTATTTGTCTAGAAATGTATGTAGTGCTTCTAGTTCCAATCTTGATAGGGAGTATAGAAGTAGATAAGGCATATTGGCACCATCTTCTAAACTGATTTTCAGATTATAGGCAAGGTCATAAATAGAACAGAAAGGTACTACAAGAAAGGTCTAGACCATAAAGGCAGAAAAGGCAGAAAAAGTAGTATTGTTACAGTACAGGGCAGACAAAGTCAACTAATTTGGTTTTGCATGATCACAAATTTCTGGTAATAAACTGATGTTAGATTCAGATTCAGAATGTCAAAATATATCAAAAAACATGTTCTAAAGTTTTTCCCATGGGATTTAAGGGTGGCCAAATTTTTGGGCCTTTTTAGCATAACTTTTTACTCAAATCTTGATGTCATGAGGTAAATTTTAGTTAAGTATAGCATCAATTGACATCATGGCTTATTCGGTAACTACACAATGCTTAGTTTGCTTTCAAACAGCCCAAGCAGCTGCATTCCTAGTAAGTCCCTTGTAATATACAGCCATGAATCACCAAGAATGATTTATAAACTGCCATATCACATCAGCTAGGCATGCATCAAAGTATTATTTTGCCACTGTCTTTGCATCCTCAAATGTCTTCTTTGGAATTTCTCAATAATGGAATTTTTCCCATCCCCAGTACTATTGTCATATTTTAGTTTCATAAAATAATGCAAGAAAGTAATAATCTAAATACTTGCCATTTCAATAGGGTTGATCTCACAATGAAATTTAGGCAAGAAGATACATTCATGCCCTGCATTGTAAATAAATACCTCTAGCTGAGAAATTTGATTTGAAAAAATCATCTTAGTAACTGAGGATATGAGCCATACAGCAGTTTGTATTGTTAGTTGGTGTCAAGTACACGTACCGAGACCCGTTTATTTGGCAGTGCCGACTGAGCAGTCACCCTATGTCCACATCCAAGTGTCCACACCGTATGAATATCACTGGTACGCCAGTCTCGGCTCAGCACATCCACCACCCATACTCCTTGTCCTCACCCCTCACATACTCTATGCCACTCACCATCCATTAATCCCACCATGCCTACCCCTTACCCTTCGATCCGCCTCACCTTGGGACTTTCTGTCCTTGTATTATCCTCGGCCATGGCTACATTGTTTTATAGTCGGTCACTTCCTATTGTCCTATCCTTGGCCACATTTCTATTATTCTATTCCTTTATTGTTCTATCCCCGTTTCCATTCCTTCATTCTAATTTTACTCCTTGTAGACAATAACCACATGCTCTGCATACCTTGTTGTCTCACATTCCTTATTCCACATGTCGCTCCTTAAACCTATATAAGTAGGGCATGCATGTACATATTTCCTCATTCTGGGTATCGACTAGGCTTAGGCCCTTCTACCTTCTTCTCCTCTGTTAAAGTCCTCTACTCAGGCCGGCATCATCGGCATCCTCCCGAGTACCCTGTCTGTTGCAAATCAGTGGCATGTATGGAAGAGTAGGGTGCAATGCACGAGTACGTTGAAGCCAAAGCCACTACTCCTGGCCTGTAGGACTTGGCCACTCCCGTCCGACACCTTGGCAGTCACGAAGTTCGTCAGTTCCCAAAGCTTGACAGTTGGGCAAACAAGTTTGCACTTTGCTTTTTTGCCTTGAACATTAAAACCCCTTTCTTTAAGAACTATTTTGAGTCCCTTTGGCTCTCCATTCACCGTGGTTATTTTTTATATCTGGCCTTAGAATAAAGGATTTGGATTAGATTGGGGAATTATGGTATCTTTCTATTTGCATTGCTTGCCTCTATCAGATTTATTCATCAATGCTTTGAGAGCACCTGGTGTAAGAGATCCATGAGCAGAAGACTGATCATAAACAAATAATACAATGCATCCAGGAAACTGCTTCTCAAAAACAACAATTGCATGTAAAATCTAGGCCAATAGTTGTTCTGCATCCTACCATACATCCAGAGGTGTGAGCAATGATGATGATATTATATGGCCTGATGTTATAACCCCACCGAAGTCATTTCCATTCTAACACAAGGCCAAGCCTTCCTTTCTAGGAAAAGCCACATGTTATACATGGGCACTGTTAGGGCAACCCTCTTGCAGCCTCTCAGAGGTGTCTCAGAGGTGAGCTAAGCAGGGGGAATCTAAAGTTTTAATTATAACTACTACCTAAATACATGTGGGGCCCTCACCTAAGCAGGGGGAATCCAAAGAGGAAAGTCTAAGGATCCCGCTGCTAGTGAACCCCTTTTGTACCCTTTATGTAAGTGGTCTGTGCACTAGCTTACAAATCAATACATCGGAGTTTGTAGAGCCAACTTCCTGGTACTAAGTCCAAAGCTTGGGCATTTATTCTGGGTTCTATTTATTATATTTTAAGATCATTCCTGTTTCCGCTTGGTGGTCTTTCAGATTTGGGCATCTTAGCCTTGGAGTTGGTTGGAGTTTGAAATAGGACTTCGGACCTGGATCAGGCTTTGGAGAGGGTTGTCCCCTGACAGGCACCTCCTTGTGCTTCAAAAAGCCCATTTGCCCACCTACCTGCAAGCCATTGCCAGTCTGCAGCTTCTTGATCAGAAACCCCGCCCTCCAACCAGACATTGTGCCCATCGTTCACTGGTCATAACTTCACCTGACCCTCATCAATAAACACATTTTAATTTCTGTCTCTATAACTTTACCGATCAGCCCAACTGTGCTCGTCATTTCCAAAAATGGAAGTACATTGAGATCCACTCAAGATCCCGTTCAGATCCTGTAGTGGCTTGGTCACAAAGTTTGCTCAAACCCCTTGTACTTTCACCTCCTTGTTCTTTTGACTGGAGACCCTTTCCCCATTCATATCCTCCCTTGTTTTTGGTCACTAAGTCCTACTGAAATTTGAAATACGTACTAGTATAAATACGCATGTAATGTAGAAGTTTGGTAGTCTGATAATCAACTTAGAATTTGACCAGCAAACCTCACTCACTCTCTGAGCTTTCATCATACTCTCCGAGCTTCATCGACAAGTCTCTATGACCTTGCTCCACTGTAAAACCTCTGCCCAAAGTTAGGGACCAATGAGATTGGAAGGTGCAGCATATAAGCTAAAGCCAAGCCCCATGCCCAAACCTCTGTGAAGTTTCAACTCACCTGTTAGGAACCGTATGCCAGCATACCTGACTATTCATTTCAGCCTGCTCAGCCCAACTCTACCCTCACTCGCCTATTCAACTATATACCCTCAGCCCACGGACTATATGCACCTCGTGTATCTGTCTTGAAATCACATGCTCCTGTCAATTCACTCCACTCATTTACATCAAACTCCATATGCTCGCAATTCCATTCTGTCTTCATTTATGTTTAATATCCTTTCATTTACATTCTGCTCCACTTTAATTTTATTCGCAATTCCATTCTGTCTCTTATATCCGATCTGCTATTACGTTCCTTAGGGTAACTCCATTGGGAATTGGGGTGACATGTCACCCCCTAATGTCATGGAGGAGATCAAGATTGGGACATAGTATTTCTGTTCTCGCTTTTCACAATCCTCGGCTTTCTTATCTATTATAGGAATCTAGTCAACTCCTAGTAGATTTGAAAGTAGTATAAAGATCTTGTATATTCAGTAGTTCAGTCCTCAGTCAGATAATCAACTTTGATTTTGACTAAGCTAATTCTTTCTGTCTCGCTATTCCAAAATTAGGGACCAGTGCGATCTGGTGGGTGCAACATACAAGTTGAAGCTATTCCCTACTCTGAACCTCGCCATTGTTTATCTTTGGGAGATATTACGTTTTATTACAATTATATTATTCCTTCACATCATAACATCGCCGAGCTTTACATGCTAAGAACCTCGCTGCTTGCATTCTTAACAGGATTATCAGAATCACACCCCTATCTCATCATTAGCATGTCTATGATGACCACTCATTCTAGTACACGTGCTATAAGGTAGAATGCCACTCCAGGATCCTCAACAAACCAGGTACAGGCAATCTCAGAATGACAATGACTTTCAGAACAATTGGAGAATGTCAGATCCATCCACACCCTTGACACTGGAGAAGCAGTTCCCAGTGGGGATGGTGGACAAGGCACTACTCCACCACCTGACAGTGATGATCACAACCCACACAATGATGATACTCCAGACAATAATTCCCTTTAGGTAAGAGACCATATAATTGACCTTTTGCCTATCATCAGTGAATGAGTTGGGCCACATTCAAAAGTTCATTTTTCACAAAAAAAAAAGGAAGCCTTTCAGCTTCTTTGAGTCAGTCCTATCAAATAGGTCTGGTTGGTGGACCCTGTGTCAAGTACATGTACCAAGCATCGGGTCACTCAGTAGTGCTGACCAAACGATCAGCCTAATTCCATGTGCAAGTGACCAAGTCATATACAAGTCACTTAGTATGTTGGTCTTGGCTTGGGGAGGCATAATGATAAGAAATGATCACAGATAAGAGATAGGTCAGAAGATACTGTTAAGCAGTAAGGGTGCTAATGTTGTGTGATCTTGGTGTAGGGTGAAAACTTGCATCTCACTCCTGAGAGACCAATCTCAATATATTGTAATTATATATCGATTTTAGTATCATTCTGTGAGCTTTTAAATTCTGAATTTTCCTCTCATTTATTTGTATTTTTACATTCAATATTGAGGGAGTTAATCATTCTTTTCTATGTACGCTACTTACGGGCGCTTGTCCACGCACGACGCGACACGCGTGGCGGGCTCCCTGGATAGGGACCGGTAACTTGGCTCAAACCTTCGATAGGGTCAAGGGACGGTTACAGGGTATATGCGGGTGAAATATGACCTGCGTATATTTCCCTCCTCAGTGGTTGACTACACTGAAGAGGTGAGTTGTATAATATTATGTACAAAGCCTCAGGGCTAATTTCTCTTTTATTTCTTTTGTAAGATAAATTAAATAGGTATATTTTCCAAATATACATATAGTGGTTGACTACACTGAGCAGATAAATTAAATAGATTGCCTATAAATTCTTCAAACCTACTGCAATTTGCTCATAATCCCATCACTTGGCACTAATGTAATAGCACCTCAAACATAATGTGGACACAGTTTGGCTCAGTCCAGTGAGCCAGGCGGACATGGCAGGCTTTAACATACTCGTACATTGCACCCTCTCTCCATAAAGCCACTGGATTTTATAAGGGTATTTAGGAGGGTGCCAAGAATGTCAGCCTAAACATGGATGATAGATAGAGAGGAAGAGAAGATATACAAGTCTTTGTTGATCTTCTGAACAAAAAATACATACATCAACTATGCTACTTTTATAGTCAAAGAAATAGGGATGAATGACCATAATATGCAATTTGCTGGTTTTGAAAGAAGTCAGTAGAAATGATAATAGTAGATAGGGGCCGTTTGATGAATAAGCTCCCTTGGATGCCTGAGGTACCATGGGCAGTAAACCTTTGGTGAGCTATAGAATATTCCTAGTCCTTTATAAATGATTTATTCAACTGACATTAACATGGTAAAGTGTGTTGTGAATCATTGAGCAGAAAATAAACATTTTTAACGATTTTTTACGAAACTTACGATCTTTATGACAAGTTTACGAGTGAACATATTCAAGTTACAATCATGGTATATTATCATGATTTTTCTGCAATTTTATCCGACAGATCCGTGTCACCAAGTATGCATATATGTGCAATATGCATACAATTTCAGTATTTCATGCCAATCTTAACGACGTCAAGCCTATACAGCTATTTACTTCAATACAATATTCAAGATGCATCACCACTATTATTCTGATATTTTTCCATATTTTTCCAACCATTATTTCGACTTCTATTACGATTTTCTCCACCGACAGCCCCGTGTGACATCACGTGCAGTCACGCGTTCCAACGGACATACAGGCAAAGATAGAGTATTACAATATCTAATGCTGGTTATTAGATACTGTAATGCTTTATCTATTAATACAAAATGCTAATAAACACTCGCACAAGTGTAGAAATTAGTTACAGGTTATCGAAGGTGAATCGCCGCTGGCGCTTATGTCAAAAATGTTTGCTATCCATCACCATTTCCCCTACCAACTTCAATTCTACAACACATGTACTATATCATTCCATCAACCTCCCACTCGAATCCCTATCCATTCCGACTATCTCAAGACAGGATAATCACCTCTATCCCGATTAGGACGAAGCGAAGTGCCCGTTCACCAGCGTACGGTCGTAGGACCGGCTCAAACATGGCACTATATTTTCCCTAACAAAAGTGTTCGCTTTTGCGGCACATAGTTTATATGTGCGTTTTCTATTGTATTTCGATGTATTTTTCTCCTCCAATCCACTGTGTAAAAATATTTCCTCCATGATGTCATATATGTCTTATCTTCTCATGTAATATTGTTTCTCTGAGTTTCTTTACCTCCTATGTGTATCATATATATTGTATGCATTGTAAAAACAAAATGTAATCAGTTTTTCTATCTTCCATTGCCCTAAAAATTTAAAAGTCTTAATTTTCCTTATTTTCTGCTTAAATTGCAGAATTCTTTTTATTTTCACTCCACATCTCCGGCTCTTAATTCTGTCAAAGTGTTCTTCTATCTGATATTGTTTTGGAACCGTAAATGAGGTAACCTGAGAACCGTGATAAAACTTTGGTGTAAAGAAAGCCTAATCAAGTTCTCTGACAAGATGTGGGCAAGTGGAAGCCTGTCTGGGTTGATGTCCAAAAAGAATTGTTTAGAGGAGGCCTTGGCAGGTGACTTTTCAATTACGTGTAGGAATAATAGTTTGTGTACGTGAACTATTATTCTACCCTTGTCTAGGATTATTTCCACAGATGTTCTATAAATCTGATTTAGTTCTTTTACGATGTTTTTGCGTACCTTTTATGTTTTAACCGAGAACCCTTTATCAAGCACTGACCTTCAGATCAACATACTCAAGAGAGGGAGGCACTGACCTTTGGATCAATGTACCTATGAGAAGGTGGCACTGGCCTTCGGACCAACATACCAGAGTGGGTGGCACTGACCTTTGGATCAACATAACTAAGGGTGCTTGATGCGCAAGATAATCCGATGGATCATGGGTGATAGTAAGATAGATTGTTAAGTTACTTTTACGCTACAGAACTAGTCTCTATTTATACTAATTCTAAGCTGATTATGTAACTCCCCGATAAAGCAAGACCTTCCTAAAATTAGTGGAAGGGTGTAGAAAGGAATGGAAGGTCCTGGAAGCCTGTGGCAGTTACGAGTCACCTTGTAGTTACAAATGAGTCACCCTGTAGTCACTAATGAGTCATATTCCTATGGCTGGTAGTCTCGTGACTGGTCAAGTCACGAAATATTAATAGTAAGTACCCTTACCCTGTGAAAATTTACCCGTTTGGCAGGTAAATCTTGTAAATTAGCTTGGACTGGGACTTTGGCTAAGGTGAGCCGAGCTTCTGGGCTGACCTAATGTGTAATAGCTAATATCTAAGCCCAGGAATTTGTTGTACAATTGAGTCTTGAGAGCTTAAGCCAGCAGTTTGGCGCCATTTTCCGTGTATAAGTGTTTGGCGCCTGGCTGTGGGTCCTTGTAGGTCCAAATAGTGATAAGCGAAAAATATAAGTTTTTTTTTGGAGTATTTCCTTGGGCTTGAAGAGCTTGATAGTTTAAGAGTTAATTACTTTAAGTAATTCACTCTTAAATGGCCAGCCAAATTTTATTATATTTTTTTGGTAGTCAATTTTAAGACTGATTTGTTGGATAATTTTCTGAGTGAGAGAGGTTTGGAATCTGTTACACTGATCCTGGCTTGATAACCCTCCATATCTATGGGAGAATTTCCCATTCCCCAACAGATATCTAGTATCATGATAAGATTAAGAGCCTAGAGATGTAGAGAAAGACAATAAAGCTCTGCAATTTAAACAGAGAATATAAAGAAAATAAATTTCACACTTTCAAACTAGGAGGAAGATAGCAAAGGTTATCAAGTTTTTATGACAATACTACTATATATTACAAGTAATAGGAGAGAAAGAAACTTAATGAGACATGAAGTACAGGAGGGGTTAAGACACAAATGATATCATAGTGGGGATTAATGTATGCAATGGAAATTTGGGGAAACAAGTATAGGAAATAATAATACACATACTATATAACCTATATTCCAGGTTATTTTTCTAGCATTCTAAGTTTCAGGCCCAAGCTATATAAGCCATCATTTAGGCATTGAAACATCTTAAGTAGGGTTATGTCAGCAGAATTAGTGACAATGGTAAACCTTATTCCCCTTAATAATACTGCTTGTACTGTTAGTGTTACAAATCATATTGGTTGGACAACTATATTCATGTGGGCGCCCATGGATGGCCTTTAAACTTGTTTTTCGCCGTGATGTCGTCAGCAGCGTAAGTATCACTCATCGCACCCTATCCATAATCATTCATTGACTTCATCAGATTCAAGCCCTTGGATACGTTCAAAGAAGGTTCCGAAAAGGTGAAATACATGGATAT
>QLPI01021990.1:0-17983 GCA_003314275.1 Chroogomphus rutilus
TAATAAGCCAAGCAGATATGGCTTGGCTTTAATGTACTTGCATTAAACCTCCTATCCCTAATACCACTAGATTTTGGAGGGTATTTGGGAGAGGACTGAAATTGTTGATACCAAACATGGATAATGACTTAGAGGAGATAGTAACTTAGGAGATATTAGTTGATATTCAGAACAGAGAATACATATGAGATGATGCACTACTTTTATAGTCAAAAGAGATGGGGATGAATGACTATAATATAGAGCAGGGTAGTATAAGAAATATAACTAAGATGAAGAGACATAGAGATGAGATATGGAGAGTGGACATATATGACCATGCATAACTAAAGCATATCAAAGCAAAGCAAAGTAAACATAAAGAATAAGTGAAACAAAAAGGAATACAAGATGTGATGGTCCAAATGTGTGAAGAAGCAAATGTACCAAGCTAAGACTAATATACTAGTGACTTGTGAATATCTGACTTTGTCACTTGTATGTAAGATTATATGGTAGATGTTCAGCTAGTATAACTGAGTGAACTGAAGCTCAGTGATGTCAAAATCTAAACAGAGATAATTCAGAGTTCATCTCGAAGGTCTCATATATATGTGCAGTAGCTACCTAAACAGAGATAATGTAAGGGCAACCTACTCGGGTACTGATTCCAGTACCTGCTGGGAGACCAACAGCGGGAAACCCATCAAATCAGTCTTGAAATGACTACCAAAAATATAATAATGTTTTGGCTAGCTATTTAAGAGTGAATTACTTAAGGTAATTAACTCTTAAGTAACAAAGCTTCAAGTCCAAGGAAAAACCCTCAAAAACAGATATATTTTGCCTATCTCTATTTGGACCCACAAGGAACCACAATTGGGTGCCAATTACTTAATACATGGAAAATGGCACTAAATTCCTGGTTTAAGTTCTCAGTCCACATTGCACAACAAATTCCTGGGCTTATATAATGGCTATTACATAAAGGTCAGCCCTGAAGCATGGCTCATATAATATTAATATTTTGTGACTTGACCAGTCACAAGACTATCAGTTGTGGGAATATTTCTCTTCTTTTATTGTTAGTGACTACAAGGGTGACACTGTGACTTCCAGAGGATTCCAGGACCTTCCATCCCTTTCCATAACTTTCCACTAATTTCTAGAAGGTCTTACCCTATTAGGGAATTACATAATCAGCTTAGAATTAGTATATATAGAGACTAGTTCTGTACATAAAAGTAACTTAACAATCAATCTTATAATCACCCATATTCCACCAGATTATCTAGTGCAGCAAGCACTCTTACATAAGTTGGTCCAAAGACTACTTAGGTACATTGGTCCAAAGACTAGTGGTTACCCTTACAACAATAGGTCTAAAGACTTGTTAACAGAGGTTTATTCTGAAGAGTAAATCTCAAACCCTTCTACTGAAGTGGAAGGCTTCTCGGCTAAAATATAAAAGGTATGTAAAAACATAGTAAAAGAACTCAATCAGATTTTATAGAACATCCGTGGAAATAATCCTAGGCAAGGGTAGAATAATGCATATAAACTATTATTCCTACATATAATTGACAAGGTATCAAGGCCCCCTCTAAACAATTCTTTTTAGACATCAAACCTAGACTGGCAATAACTTGCTATTATCTTGTTAGAGAACTTGATTAGGCTTTATTCACACCAAAGTTTGGTTATGGATCTTGGGTTACCTCTTTTATGGTTCCAAAACAAGAATCAAGTTTCTGTCCTTATAAGAATTCAGAAAGATAGTATAAATTAGACTTAAAACAATCTTACTTATTTTTCAGATTGACCAGGATATATACTAGGTTTAGTAATAAGTCACTTATATGTAAGATTTGATAGTCTTTCTGTTAAGGCAACCCTCCTTTCCTATAGACTATTATATAGGCTTGGATGAGTGAGATTCTAAAGAAAAAGGGGTAAAGATCTCCCTTATCTAAGTGGGGTACTATATAGCTACTGTCAGGGGACACCCTTCTCCGAAGCCTGATTCAAGTCCAAAGTCCTATTTTGAACTCTGACCAACTCCGAGGCCTGATACAAGTCTGAAGTCCTATTTCAAACTCTGACCAACTCCAAGGCTAAGGTACCCAAGTCCGAAAGGACCACCGAGCGGAAACAGGAATGATCTTAAAGCATGGTGAATAGAACCCGGAATAAATGCCCAAGCCTTGGACTTAGTACCAGGAAGTTGGCTTTACAAACTCCGATGTATTGATTTGTAAGCTAGTGCATGGACCACTTACATAAGGGTATAAAAGGGGTTCACCAGCGGTGGGATCCTTAGACTTTTCTCTTTGGATTCTCCCTGCTTAGGTGAGGACCCCACATATACTTAGGTAGTAGTTATAATTAAAACCTTTGGATTCCCCCTGCTTAGCTTGCCTCTGAGATACCTCCAAGAGGCTGCAAGAGGGTTGCCCTTACAGCAGGAAAGTCTCTCCAATAAGGACCAGGAGCCGTGCTGCAACACAGTCATAGGTGGTTTTGGACTCAACGGAAGTGATTCGGAGAGTACCAACTCCTGCATGTACCTGACACCAGACTCACACTCCTCTATAGTCATAGCCATGGATATCCCCACTAGTCTCACCTTCAGCATGGACTCTGAAGAACAATTGCAGAGGTTAGAGCAAGAACTGGTGGAAAACCGAACGGCAAATGCCACAATAAACAAAACACTTAGGGCAATCATGGCCAAACTAAATGACCCTATGCATTGGGGGTTAAACTCTGAAAATTTAGAGGATGACCCAACTCCGAGTGCACATCTTTCGGGCACTCAGAGTACTACTGCCTTACAAGGAAACTCCAGAATCAGGCCCACACCGCCATCAGACTTTGATGGAGACAGAGAGAAGGGGAGAGCCTTCCTCAACTCCTGTAACATTTACTTTGCAATATGTAGAGATCAATTCCCTAGCAGCCAGGCTCAGATACATTGGGCTCTCTCCTACTTCAAGTCCGATAGAGCTGCCTGCTTTGCAAACAAAATACTCCAAAGTGAGAGGACCCGACATCCCCACTACTTGGACTGGAGAGTCTTTGAATCAGACTTTATACAAAATTTCTGCCCAAAGAATGAACAACTCTCTGCCCTCACCCGACTAGAAGGAACAGGCTGGTACCAAGGCAAAGACTCCGTAGAAGAATATGTTGACCGATTCATAGAACTTGTAGACCTCGTGGAATACTATGATGACAAGATGATCATGATCAAGTTCTGCTGAGGGCTTGAACCGGGAATACAAACAAAAGTCACCCTCCTGGGAAGTAGAACCCCAAGCTTTGATGATCCCAAGGGATGGAATGAGGTGGCACGAAGGGTTGCCTGGGACCAGGAAGCGAATGAAGCATTCACAGAGGCTCATTGCAGTCAACTTTGGACCTCTGCCCGATCGAACAACACACCTCCCAGGTTCATGCTCGGAGCTTCGAGGATGCCAGCACTACCCCCTCACTCCCCAGAACCACCCCGACGAGTCCTGGTGCCACCGCAAATTGCCCCAAAGGGAGCTTTAACCCCAATGGAAGTAGACTGGACCAGAGCTAAGAGTTCCACCCTAGGGGTTTGCCACCGATGCCAAAAACCTGGGCATTATGCACGGGACTACCCATTATCCTTCGACATCCAAACCATGAGTATGGAGGAAAAATTGGAGCTACTCCCAGAGCTTCTGAACCTTGTAGGAATATCAGAAGTAGCATCAACGGAAGGATTGAAGAACCCCAAGGGAGCAGAAAGGGAAGAAGAGAGAGAGGAAGAGGAGGATTTTGGGACCAGCAGTGGGTGAATCGTGTGCCCCCACTGCCTGTATATAATAGGTTCTCGTATCTGGAAGAAGAGAGTGATGTAATCATTGCACATCCCCTTTCAAAAGAACAGCCATCAAAAGATGCACAACTATCGGAGGCTCCACCGAAGCAAACTCAGATAAAACTCTAAAAATGGGAGAAGCGACTTCCAAAGAGATATGTGGTTGCCACCACCCCAAGTCCAAAATCCCTAGTTATCAAAGTAGAGATACAAACAACGGACACAGCAGAGGTCAAGTTGGGACCTGCTCTTGTGGATTGTGGGGCCACTGGACAGTTCATGAACAGAGGTTATGTAGAACGACACCGTCTCACTACTCAGAAGCTGCAGAGGCCTATTCCGGTTTACAATGTGGATGGATCACCGAATGAGGCTGGAGCCATCAAGGAAGTTGTCAACATGATCCTCCAAGTAAATGGACATATAGAGCAAACAACATTCGTGGTCACCAGCTTAGGAAAACAAGACCTAATCCTAGGCTTTACCTGGCTGGAAGAACATAATCCAGAGATTGACTGGCAGACTCAAACTGTTAAAATGAGCCGATATCCAACAAAATGTCACACCTGCCAAGCTGAGGTGCGAGATAAACAAAGGAAAGAGCAGGTGCTGAAAAAGCAGATCCGAGAGTGTTGGACCGGCCTATTTCCAAAGCTCCTAGAGGAAGAAGGTCTGCAGGAAGGAAGTGTGGAGATAGATGAGGAGAGCAAAGAAGAGAAAGACCAACTGGATGAATTAGAGCCCAGGGATAGAGTGATGCTTGTGATGCTTCCACCAGAAGGAGAACATATCCAAGTCATGCAGACTACCTCCCAAAGGTTGGCAGAGGCCCATTACAAAAATGTCCGAACAGAAGCGGAAATTCTGGAGTATCTCCGAGAATTCGAGAGTGTCTTTGCCAAGGAATCCTTCGATGAGCTCCCAGAGAGAAAGATTTGGGATCACACCATTGAACTGGAACTAGGGGCCAGTCTAGCTAACTGCAAGGTGTACCCCATGTCCCCGTTAGAATAAACTGAGCTAGACACCTTCATTCAAGAGAACCTTTGGACTGGATGCATCCAACCTTCAAAATCGCCGATGGCATCCCCAGTCTTCTTCATCAACAAGAAAGAAGGATCCCTCTGGCTCATCCAGGACTACCAAAAGTTGAATGCAATGATGGTAAAGAACCGATACCCGCTCCCCCTCATTCTGGAGCTGGTGAACCAGCTCAAGGGAGCTAAGTATTTCACAAAACTGGATGTCAGATGGGGATACAATGATGTCCGAATCAAAGAGGGAGATGAGTAGAAGGCTGCCTTTCAGACAAACCGAGGACTGTTTGAACCGCTAGTAATGTTCTTCGGGCTCACAAACAGTCCAGCCACTTTTCAAACGATGATGAATGATATTTTCCAAGACCTCATCTTAGCTGGACTCGTCTGCATATACATTGATGATATCCTCATCTATTCTCGGACATTGGCCAAACACCGAAGAATCACACGTCAGGTGTTAGAACGACTCCGAGAGCAGAAACTTTATCTTCGGAAAGAAAAGTGCAAGTTTGAAAGAACACAAATTGAGTATTTGGGACTCATCATATCAGAAGGGAAGGTAGAAATGGACCCTGTGAAGGTCTGAGGAGTAATGGAGTGGCCAACTCCGAGGAGCCAAAAGGAAGTCCAGTCATTCCTCGGATTCGCAAACTTCTGCCGATGCTCCATCAAGGACTTCTTGTAAGGGCAACCCTTCAGCATCCACTGGAGGTATCTCACAGGAGAGCTAAGCAGGGAGGATCCGAAGTTTAATTATGACTACTACCTAAGTACATGTAGGGCTCTCACCTAAGCAGGGGGGATCCAAAGAGGAAAGTCTAAGGATCCCGCTGCTAGTGAACCTCTTTTATACCCTTTATGTAAGTAGTCTGTACACTAGCTTACAAATCAACACATCGGAGTCTGTAGAGCCAACTTCCCGGTACTAAGTCCGAGGCTTGGGCGCTTATTCCAGGTTCCAGTTATCGTGCTAAGATCATTCCCATCTCCTGCTCAGTGGTCCTTTGGACCTGGGTCTCCTGGCCTCGGAGCTAGGGAGAGTCTGAGATAGGCCCTTGGAGTTGGGGGAAGTCCGAGATAGGGCTTTGGAGTTGGGGGGAGTCCAAGATAGGGCTTCGGACCTGGATCAGGACTCGGAGAGGGTCATCCTCTGACATCAGTGGTCTTTCGGACTCTGGTCTCTCATCCTTGGAGTTTAGGTGGAGTCCGAGATAGGACCTCAGACTTGTTATCAGGACTCAGAGAGGGTCGTCTCCTGACACTTCTCCCTTCATGCTCGGCCACTCTTTGATCTCACAAAGAAAGGGGAACTGTGGAAGTGGGGAGAGAGAGAGGAGGCGGCACTCCAAAGAATTAAGGAGCTTATCACCTTGGCCCCGATACTATAAGGGCAACCCTCTTGCAGCCTCTCGGAGGTGTCTCGGAGGCAAGCTAAACAGGGGGAATCCAAAGTTCAATTATGACTACTACCTAAGTACATGTAGGGCTCTCACCTAAGCAGGGGGAATCCAAAGAGGAAAGTCTAAGGATCCTGCTGCTGGTGAACCTCTTTTATACCCTTTATGTAAATAGTCTGTGCACTAGCTTATAAATCAACACAGGTGCTTATTCTGGGTTCCAGTCATCATGCTAAGATCATTCCTATCTCCCGCTCGGTGGTCCCTCGGACCTGGGTCTCCTGGCCTCAGAGTTGGGGGGAGTCCAAGATAGGGCCTCGGAGTTGGGGGGAGTCCAAGATAGGGCTTTGGAGTTGGGGGAAGTCCTGAGATAGGGCTTCGGAGTTGGGGGAAGTCCTGAGATAGGGCTTCAGACTTGGATCAGCACTCAGGGGGGATCATCCTCTGACATCGGTGGTCTTTCAGACTCTGGTCTCTCATCCTCGGAGTTTAGGTGGAGTCCAAGATAGGACCTCAGACTCGTCATCAGGACTCGGAGAGGGTCATCCCCTGACAGATACTAACCTTCCCGGATGATTCTCGAGCATATAGAGTGGAAGCGGATGCCTCGGACTTTGCCACGGGGGCCACTATCTCACAACAATCACCAGAAGATGGGTTGTGGCATCCAATTGCTTTCTTCTCCAAAAGCCTAAGCCCAGTAGAAAGAAACTATGAAATCCATGACAAAGAAATGTTGGCCATCATCCAAGCTCTGGAGGAATGGCGGCACTTCCTAGAGGGGACACAACTCCAGTTCAAGATCTGGACAGACCATAAGAATCTGGAGTATTTCAGAACCTCTAAAAAGTTAAACCGAAGGCAAGCCCGATGGTCCCTCTTCCTATCTTGCTTCAACTTCACACTCCATCACCGACCGGGACGAAGTATGGGCAAAGCAGATGCACTCTCCAGAAGATCAGATCACGGATCTGGATCGGAGGATAATGAGAATATAATCCTCCTCCGACCGGAGCTGTTTACGATCCGAGCTCTGGAAGGAATAATGGCGGTTGGAGAAAAAGAGATATCCTCCTAGACATACGAGCGAAGCTTCAGACCTCGGGCCCAGAAGATCCAGTAGCCAAGGCTATCGTAGAACTCTGATAGGGGCATGCCAGATTGGTACAATCTGCCAAGTGGATGGAACAGGATGGCCTCCTCCAATTCCAAGGGAGGATCTATGTCCCAAATGATCCAGACCTTTGGAGATGCATCGTTTCCCAGCATCACAATATGTGAATAGCTGGGCATGCGGGAAGATGGAAAACACTAGAACTGATCTCCAGGAACTACTGGTGGCCTCAGATGTCGCAATACATGGGACAGTATGTAAAGACCTGTGACTCCTGCATACAGACCAAAATCCTGAGACAGCCTCTGATGGGAGAATTGGAACCACTCCCCATCCCCAAAGCTCGGTGGGACACTATTAGCATAGACTTCATAGTAGAGCTGCCAGATGCCCATGGACACGACGTGGTCATGAATGTAGTTGACTCAGTAAGCAAAAGGGCACACTTCCTCCCCACAAACACTACCATCATGGCATTAGGAGCTGCATGACTCTATCTGTCAGGGGACGACCCTTGCTGAGTCCTGACGACAAGTCCGAGGTCCTATCTCGGACTCCACCTAAACTCCGAGGACAAGAGACCAAAGTCCGAAAGACCACCGATGTCAGAGGACGATCCCTTCCGAGTCCTGATCCAAGTCCGAACCCCTATCTCGGACTCCTCCCAACTCCGAGGCCCTATCTTGGACTCCCCCCAACTCTGAGGCCCTATCTTGGACTCCCCCCAACTCTGAGGTTAGGAGACCCAGGTCCGAGGGACCACCAAGCAGGAGATAGGAATGATCTTAGCATGATGACTGGAACCGGGAATAGACGCCTGTGTTGATTTATAAGCTGGTGCACAGACCACTTACATAAAGGGTATAAAAGAGGTTCACCAGCAGCAGAGATCCTTAGACTTTCCTCTTCAGATTTCCCCTGCTTAGATCTGAGAAGCCTGTGGGTAGGCTCTGGGTTCGAGTCCCATAGTCAGGCCTAGGAGGACGTCCAGGGCTGGGTGGTGTCCCGCTGGTTCCAGCCTCCAGCAGTTGCATCAGTTCCAAAGGAGGGTTGCCCTTACAGGAGGAAAGTCTCACCCAATAAAGGACTGAGGGGCCGGCCGCGCACTTTGACCCAGCAAGTGATGTCCTCATGGAGAGATTATGACGGCTGACACCCTCCCTCCTCACACTCCAGATGAATCTGTCCTGTTCCTGACAGCGCACTTGTACCTACTAGAGGGAATGGCGCTAGCACAAGAATGATAGAGGAAACGGAGCCTTAGTGGACCGCTTCGGGCGACACTGTAAACCCCCGCATAGTCGGTAGAGCGCACCGCCCTCTGAAGGCCAAAGCAATGCTATAAACCCTCAACACCCCCCAACACTTTCCAAAAAAAACTGTATTCTTCTGTTCCGACTACCCAGTGTACCTACAAGCCGAACGATCCCCCCATACGCTACTCTATGACCCGTATGACCCACCTTACACCTGCATTCTCCAAACCGGCTCCCTTCGTGCTTCACCCTCACTCGAATCCCCACTGCCGCGCGACTCTATCATACCGAATTTCCTTCCTTAGGCTGCAGGACTTGCAGCCCTAACCGGCGACACCGCTGACGTGGCCTGTGAGGCACCGCATCATGCGCTCGCTGCTGACGATGCCCACCACCATCGCCGATCCGCACTTGCAACCTGTGCGGATGCCGAGTGATGATTCTCCACGTCTTAGGAGATGTGAAGCACCCCCAAGCAGGTCCCAGAAATCCTCCCTATGCTGCACCGAGTGCGCGGTATACCTGGAGGACCACTCAATAGGCCTGGACAAGCCCTCCAGACATTGCGTAGGCAGCAGGGGCCGTGTCGCTTGCACCGACAGACTCCCAACGAGTTGCGTAAGCTGCACAGCTTCTCACACGCACTGGGAGGTCCCTGCTTAGACTCATCGTGAACTATGTCCGACGCACAGTCTCCTCTTGCACACGAAGCAAGGACGTCCCTCGAGCATGACTTGATGAACACCATTAGGGCTCCCCGGTGCACTCTCATTCGACTACCTCTTGCGAAGACTCTGCACAGCCATGTATCGACCGTGCCCAAACTTGCACATGGCATGCTGCCACTCATGACGTCCTTCCCGTGATGCCGAGCAATTGGATGGTTACTGGCACAATGCCCTCCTAGCATGAGTAGGCGATCCACCTGTCCTACGCTCTGCGGTTAGCTTGGCCCAGGGAGATCGGCATACGCCCGCCTCGAAACCGCGGAAGGTTGCCCATGGGACCTGCCTCCCTCGAGCATGAAGGATGTCCTGTCATCTATCCTGGACTGCTGCATCTGTTGAGCGCTGTTGCCGCATGCTCTTGCACTACCACTTACTCAGGGATGATGCATGCCCTGCAATGCAACGATCCACGCACCTGCTCGTGCACTCCTGTGCAGCTGTATCCTGATCGAGGTCGACACGCCCGCCCATTGCATGCATGTTATCTCTCCCACTCATGAATCGACCCTCGGGCAAGTTGCTGCTGCCTAGGCAACCATCCCAGACCTACAGGGGTCTCCCCATGAGTTGTGGTACTTCTACACCTGGCCACACTCCATACAGCACAGACACCATTGACACGCCCGCACAGTCGCCTCCCACGAACAGGTACCTTGGGTATGCCTGCCGGGTCGACCTCATGGAGACAGCAATGCAAATCTTTGGCGCTACCAGAGACGATCCTGCGCCGTAACCCGCTGGTTTCGAACGACGCCCACCTTGCAGGCACGCTACGTTGTGCAGCCCCAAGGGAACCCCGTGATCATCCGCTGCCGACTTTGGAAACGGCCACAAAGCGGTGCGCACTATCAAGACACGCATGCCGCATAGCCGGTGATCTGCCTGTTGGTATTGCCGACCATGGACATGCCCAGACATGACACCGACACCTTCAATGCATCACGCCTCTTCGTGTTCAGCTCCACGCACCTGTTCCCCACGTCTGGCATGGGCTTGGTTTCTGCGAATGCGACACCATGAAGTATCACGAGGGCTCTTCCGCCAGATCACCATCGTCAACCATGGAGGCATTCCAACGAGCTACGAAGGCCGCTGACGCGTTACAGAGGCGCCCCTTTATACACAATGCCGGCATTCCGGTATGTTATAGCCCAGGCCCAAACCAACACCTCAGGAGGTCACGTAGAGAGCGTCCGTTGCTCAGATCGATCTGCCCTTGCGCTCGCATTACATGTACCCGCACCCTCCCACTCGTCTTGGTCCAATGCACTGCCTGCGCTTGAGTGACGTGCAATCCAGCACGCGCTCGTCCAAAGCCCCAAAGCGACGACCTCAAGGCTGCGCTCCCCACACGTTCCCTGGGCTCTCGTCATGAATCACCTTGATGCGCGTGACGCGACGCCCCTGCGTTCGCTCCCTACCATTGCCGCCAACCCCGGCAGTGCCCTAGGATGCCATACAGCTCAACCCGCTCTCGTGCGCCACTGTCATCCCTGGTTTTCGTAAAGTCTTGCCGATGCTGCGTCCTCGCACGTCGACCTCATGCCTGATTGCGAGTCGCGTCGCACCTGCATAACACGTCCCCAGGCCTCTGTCGCATGCCACCGGGATGTATGTGATGCGGTACCACAATGACGTCAGTCGGCCTCAGATTTTGGGAGCGTTCCAAGGCGCATGAACCGCATTCGTTGCGCAGCCCGTTCTGCATGACCGCCTTCACTCGCTGTGGCACCCGCACGCTCGTCCTCATGTAATGACCTGGAGACAGTGCCCCGCGCTCGCTCCTGGTACCCAGCGCGCCGACTGCGCCTGATCGTGCAAGCGTCGTCTGCAACACCGATGTGACGCCCACACAATCACCTCCTACTGCCGCTGTCAAGTTCTGAGAGCGTCCCAGGAAGCCACGTAAGCTGCGCTCGCTGCGTAGCTAGATCTCCGCTCGTATGCCCGACGTTGTTGCCAGCTCCTCATATGGTCTTGCCACGTGCTGGTAACCCTGCCATGACTACTGACTGCCGCCGCTCGTCCGATCGTGTCCCTGCGCGTCTGCATCCTCGTCTGCATCCCAGCGTATTTGCCTTCTGACATCCCGCGCATCCATGTTCTGTCCGAACCCGCAATTCCGCATCTGCGCCTGCATCATTTCGCTCATCTGCGAGGTCCCGTGATTCCGAAGGGGCAATCCCGGATTGCTCTCCACTGCTGCCCCCGATTGAGCAGCCTCTAGGAAACCTGGGAATTGCTACCAATCGCCGTCGCTCACTTCGGACTATGTCCGCTTGCGCTCCCTCATGTCTGTCTTCGATTTCTGGCGAGTCCGTGGCTCACAATCCCCGTCCCTGGCACGACTCTTCCCTGTGTCTCTGTAGCCATTTCCTGGTGCTCCCGAAACATCTGCCCTTGGTACTCCCATGTATCGCTCTCCGGATTCCTGGATGATTCGCTCTCTGGATTCCCTACACATCCGCCCCTCTGCACCTTTGCACTTTCCGGTCTACCCTATCTCTGTCTTCCGTACACCTGTGAATCCGTGGCCTACATTCCACATTTCTGTGATTCTGGATTCCTGTACACCCATGCCACTACTCCTCCCATACGGAATGGATGCATGCTAGAGAGGGGGTAGCGGAATGCTAGAGAGGGGGTAGCGACACCCCAGGAGTATTCCTTTTTTTTGGAGAATACGTCGAGGGCGACGTATGTTAGAGAGGGGGTGAAGGCCTAGGGATCCTGGTACAGCTGCAAAGCATGAGAAGGCTAGCTGAGCAGCTGTAGGCTTACAAACCCAGGACCTTGATACCGATGCAGAGCTTGGAGGACTAAGCCTGGGGTTACTACCCTCGGTGATGACCTAGGTGCAGACTGAGACGTAGTCACAGGATCGGACTCTGATCTAACCTAGAGGACAACCTGCACCTAGTGAGGACCTGTGAGCCTCTCAGCAATGACTCAGGCTTAGGCCAGATGCTCTGCAGAGGGGTCATTTTTTTTTCCCTTCCAGTGCATCAGGTCGCTGCACCATAGAGAGGGGGTGATGTCAGGGGACGACCCTCGCCGAGTCCTGACAACAAGTCTGAGGTCCTATCTTGGACTCCACCTAAACTCCGAGGACGAGAGACCAAAGTCCGAAAGACCACCGATGTCAGAGGACGATCCCTTCCGAGTCCTGATCCAAGTCCGAACCCCTATCTCGGACTCCTCCCAACTCCGAGGCCCTATCTCGGACTCCCCCCAACTCCGAGGCCCTATCTTGGACTCCCCCCAACTCCGAGGCCAGGAGACCCAGGTCCGAGGGACCACCGAGCAGGAGATAGGAATGATCTTAGCATGATGACTGGAACCGGGAATAGATGCCTGTGTTGATTTATAAGCTGGTACACAGACCACTTACATAAAGGGTATAAAAGAGGTTCACCAGCAGCAGAGATCCTTAGACTTTCCTCTTCGGATTTCCCCTGCTTATATCTGAGAAGCCTGTGGGTAGGCTCTGGGTTCGAGTCCCATAGTCAGGCCTAGGAGGACGTCCAAGGCTGGGTGGTGTCCCGCTGGTTCCAGCCTCTGGCAGTCACATCAGTTCTGAAGGAGGGTTGCCCTTACACTATCTGACACATGCATGGAAACTGCATGGACTTCCAAAACAGGTGGTCTTGGACCGAGGTCCTCAATTCATCTTGGAGTTCACCCGCAAACTCTACCGACTCCTGGGTATCAAGCTTGCAACAACAACAGCCTACCACCCGCAGGGAGATGGCCAGATGGAACGTGTCAACCAGGAGTTGGAGCAGTACCTCTGAGTCTTTGTCAATGAGCGACAAGACGACTGGGATGAACTCCTACTGATGGCAGAATTCCAGTACAATAATCATGTGCATTCTGCCACACAGCAAACTCCCTTCATGTTAGACACGGGACAACCCCACAGATGAGTTTTGAACCACAACAGCCAAAGTCACAGATGGAAACAGTAAATGAGTTCAAAGACCGAATGGAACAGTCGCTAGAGGAAGCAAAATCAGCACTGGCAAAAGCAAAGGACGATATGGCACGATATTACAACCAATGCCAAACCCCAGCACCAGAATACCAAGCAGGAGACCGAGTGTACCTAGATGCCTTGGACATCCAGACAAAACGACCCTCGCAGAAACTGAGCCACCGATATTTGAGACCATATACCATTCAACAAAAAGTGGGAAGACATGCCTACAGGCTCCGACTTCTACAATCCCTATCTCAGCTCCATCCCTGTCAGGGGACGACCCTCTCTGAGTCCTGATGACAAGTCTGAGGTCCTATCTCAGACTCTACCTAAACTCCGAGGATGAGAGACCAGAGTCTGAAAGACCACCGATGTCAGAGGATGATCCCCCCTGAGTGCTGATCCAAGTCTGAAGCCCTATCTCAGGACTTCCCCCAACTCCGAAGCCCTATCTCAGGACTTCCCCCAACTCCAAAGCCCTATCTTGGACTCCCCCCAACTCCGAGGCCCTATCTTGGACTCCCCCCAACTCTGAGGCCAGGAGACCCAGGTCCGAGGGACCACCGAGCGGGAGATAGGAATGATCTTAGTATGATGACTGGAACCCAGAATAAGCACCTGTGTTGATTTATAAGCTAGTGCACAGACCACTTACATAAAGGGTATAAAAGAGGTTCACCAGCAGCAGGATCCTTAGACTTTCCTCTTTGGATTCCCCCTGCTTAGGTGAGAGCCCTACATGTACTTAGGTAGTAGTCATAATTGAACTTTGGATTCCCCCTGCTTAGCTCGCCTCCGAGACACCTCTGAGAGGCTGCAAGAGGGTTGCCCTTACAATCCCATCTTCAATGTGGTCAAACTCCTCCCAGCCCCTGAAGATCCGATTCCAGGTCGAAGGTCCAAACCACCTCCACCACAAGAATTAATAGAGGGAGAGGAGCATTATGAGGTAGAAAAGGTGTTAGATAGTCGCCTGATGCAAGGGGGGCTCTACTTTTTAGTCAAGTGACAGGGGTATGGATATGAAGAGAATACATGGGTAAAGGAAGAAGACATGAATGCTCCCACTAAGATACGAGAGTTCTACCTGCAACATCCAGGAGCACCTCGGAGGATCCAAACAATGGCCTTCGAATCTCTATCGTTCCATGCCACGAGGACACAGCACTCTAGAAGGGGGGTGATGTCAGGGGATGACTTTCTCCGAAGCCTGATTCAAGTCTGAAGTCCTATTTTGAACTCCAACCAACTCCGAGGCCTGATACAAGTCCGAAGTCCTATTTCAAACTCCGACCAACTCCGAGGCTAAGGTGCCCAAGTCCGAAAGGACCACCGAGCGGAAACAGGAATGATCTTAAAGCATGGTGAATAGAACCCAAAATAAACGCCCAAGCCTTGGACTTAGTACCAGGAAGTTGGCTTTACAAACTCCGATGTATTGATTTGTAAGCTAGTGCATGGACCACTTACATAAGGGTATAAAAGGGGTTCACCAGCAGTGGGATCCTTAGACTTTCCTCTTTGGATTCCCCCTGCTTAGCTCGCCTCCGAGATACCTCCGAGAGGCTGCAAGAGGGTTGCCCTTACAGCTACTGTGACAGTGATATAAGTAGGTCATATCACAGGGATAGGATAAGAGAGAAATATAAACAACAGAAGTGGAGAAGAGGGAAAGGGCTAGTAAAGAAGAAGTAAGTCTTAGAGAGAATTAAAAAGAGTAAATGTTAGAATAAGGAACAATTTGGTCTAGCATTGAAATGACTATTTTAGTAATATCTTTTCATGCTAAAGATATGACCTTTTTTATACTACAAAAAGCCTATTTTTCTTGTTTCTTTTTGTTTTAATGTTTTGAGATTATGATAGTAGTATGTATTAGGACCTCATCACTAGAATCCTTGTCTACCTTTTACTGATTCCTCTGCTTACTTCTGTTCATTTTGACCAACCTTGCTTTTATGAAATTAAGGTCTATTGAGGTCTGGATAGTATAGCATATAAGCTGAAGTTACACTCTACTCTGAACCTCATCAACATTTCTACATTTGAGAGTAATATATTAGATACTACAACTATGTCTACTCTAGTTCTTAACAGTATATTCTGACTCCTACTCCTGACCTTATTGTTAACATCTATTATGAATATCTATTCCAGTACTCGTACCCTAAGGCAACCCTTCATTATTAAACTTTTATCCAACCAGCTATGGGGAATCTTAGAAAGGGAATATTTTTCAGACAACCTGAGAGCATTGTTTCCCTCAATATTAATCTAGAAGACCACCACTGATAGGGCTGGGAGCTATAGGACTCCCCTAGCTGGCAGATCTCTTAGAGATAAACCCCCAATTGATAATAATGATAGTAATAGTGATTTTTCTAGTATTGACACCAATGCTGATACTGATCAGATATTAAAAAATGATTCAAGCATTTGGCTTAACCAAATGTACAAGAAGATCCTGGTTCATGTACCAAAGTTTATGAGCATGAGGTTTATGATAGCATAGACCAAGCTAAGCTCTATATATTATTCCTTCAATGTATGCTAAATTTCTAAGACTATCCATCTGCTTTTAAAATGATATATCAAGGGTTCAGTATACCATCTCTTACCTCATAGGCCCAGCACTTTTAATAAATTAAGCCAGCCATCCTCAGCAAAGTTTGAGCCAAGCTAACCTGATTTTTAGTCTGGAAAGATTTTTATTTAGAACTTGAAATGAATTTTGGACTATTCAACAATATATGCAAGTAGAAATCAAAATTAGCAAGAGTGTCATAAAGGATCATTATTGTGTGGCATGCTACTTCATTGACTTTACCTAAGCTTCCACTTGTATTCAGTGGAATAATACTGTCCTTGCTCATGTGGCTTATAAAAGACTTGCCAAATGTATTGAGAATAGCCTCCTCAACTTCCCTTCTCAATAGTAGATATTGGAAATACAAGGAGTATGTGTAAGGGCAACCTACTCGGGTACTGATTCTAGTACCTGCTGGGAGACCAACAGCAGGACACCATCCAGCCCTGTGACCTACCCAGGGCCTAACCCAGGGACTCAAACCCTAAGTTTACCCACAGACACTATCAGACACTGGTAGGGAGGTCCAGAAGTAAATATATAAAAGACAATGTAGCTAAATACATGCGAGCTGCTTACCTGGTAGGGAGGTCTAGAAGAGAAGAACCAAGGACCCCCTTACCTAAGCAGCAACTGTATAGCTACTGTGACTGTGATATAACAAACCTGTCATGGTCAACAAAGAAGAGAAAAGAAGACAAGGGAGAAAGGATTACAGTAATAATATGAAGAAGGAAAATAAAAGAATGATTAAGGAAATAATAGAAGTAAAAGGAATAAGGGAAATAAGGGAATAGGGGGAGGAAAAGGAAATAAAAGGGAATAAACTGGTAGTCCCCTGACAGTATGATAACTTCACAAATCTTACAAAGGGTTCTAATATGTTCACATCCAACTGGTCTAACTCTAACAAAAACAATCAGTCCTCCAACAACTCCTAATTTTTTAACTCAAACCATATACACAGTTGACAGAGGACTAAGAAAAATAGTGGCAATGATAAGTCTTCTAACTCTACCACTATAAATAATATTTTATCAAAATGTAAAAAAGATGGCAAGCTATTTCCAGAGGATTGTCAAAGGTGTATCAACTCAGGACTTTGTCTCTTGTGTGCCTCCAAAGGTTACATAATCAAGGACTGTCCTAAGTCTACTTCTAAGATGATAACCTCCTTGAATTTGAATGCAAAATCTCACTCTACCAAAGTAAACATCACCAATAGCAAAGTTGAGGATTCCAAAGCTACAGAGTTGAAAAATATTCAGCAACCTCAGAATAGCATAAGTTGATGATTATGGTGACCTCTCTCACATGCTTATCTTGAATGCTATTTCTTCTGTTACCATTAAGTCTCGGTAATGCCAATAGTGCAGATGGGAGTCAGCCAAGTCCTGCAGACTGATCAAGGTGGCTAGGCTTCAATGTACTCATGTGTTATTCCCTGCTGTTCTGTGCATTCCACTAATTTGGACAGAAGGAAGACCTGGGAGAGTGCCAAGAGTGTCGGCCCAAGTAAGGGAGTTCAGACAGGAGAAGAGGGGACAAGAAGATGTAAACCAAGTCAATATTCAGAGTGAAGAACTAGCTACATACATTCACTACTTATATAGGTTAAGAAGTGAGATGTGGAATAAGGAATGGAGAACAATAAGGTATGTGGAGCATGTGGAGGTATGACCCTCAATAATCAAGAATAGAATAAGGAATGTGGACAAGAATAGAACAATGAAAATAAGATAATAGAAATGTGGCCAAGAATAGAATAATAGAGAGTGACCGAATATAAAACAATAGTAAAATGTCCCGAGGTAGAACAGGCCGAGAAATAAAGAGTGGATGGGGTGGGATTAGTGGATAATGAGTGGGGAGGAGTGGATGAGGGATAGGAATAGAGAATGTGAATGGTGAATGTGCCGAGCCAAGACCAACGTACCAAGTGACATATGTGTGGATTGGTCACTTGCACATGGGATTAGACTGATCGTCCAGTCGGCACTGCCAAGTTACCAGATACTCGGTACATGCACTTGACAGTTACTCATATTTCATC
>QLPI01021998.1:0-12281 GCA_003314275.1 Chroogomphus rutilus
AATAAGGGATGCCCAACTATAAAACAATGGTTGCGGCTGAGGATAAAACAAGGACAAGAAGTCCCAAGGTAAGGTAGGTCGAGGATTATAGAGTGAATGGTGTGGGATTAATGGATGGTGATTGAGGTAACGTGAATGATGGATGGGGGCAAGGAATGTGGATGGTGGATTTGCCGAGCCAAGACCGGTGTACCAAGTGACTTGCATGCAGCATGGACACTTGTACATGGGCATAGGGAGACTGCTCAGTCAGCACTGCCAAATTACCAGGATCTTGGTATGTGTACTTGACACTCCACTCCCAAGCAAAAGACTGCCAAAAAAGCAAGGAGTTTGCAATAGCAAACTCTATCCAAGATGCTCCTGAAGCTGCTTGGAAAAAAGCCTATGAAAAAAGGCAAAGGCAAGCAGAAAGCAACTTAGCCCACACTGACTGGAGGTATGAAAGTCCTGCTACCTATCCAGATATGATCTTGCTGATTTCACAACCGGTGGAGAGTTGCTTTAGGTAATGAATACCTAAAAGCCTGCACGCACCGGTCCTTTTCTCTGGCAGGATCTAGCACAGTCGTTCGGCACAGCTGGAATAGGTTCTGTGACTCGGCTATGTATGAATGAAAATAGAACATGAACGAAATATGGTGTGATGTGACAGGGATGTGACCTGAGACACGAACGTGTCATGCTGACTAATACTTGGACTTTGACTTTGGGACTTGAATACAATAGTCTAGACATTTCTAGACTAGTCTTGACTTGGACTTGGAGACTTGACTTGGGGCTTTAACTTGTAAACTTGTTATTACAGAGGTGAGCCAGAGGCCTTTATATACAAAAACCAAGCAAAGATGCGAAACAATGCAAGAGGTTGGCTATGTCAGTTGAATGACAAAGCACGAGAACAAAGTATACAAAAGAGGAAACTATGGAGAAACTCTAGAGAAATGATATAGCATCGAGGCTGCACAAATAGGGGTAGGGGCTATCATAGGGGGAGACTAACCAAAAAGGTAAGGATGATGAATAATAACAAGAAAAGACTAACAGAATAGGAAACAGGTCTGAGTCATGCCAAGAAAAGGGGAAACATATAAAAGAAACAATAAGGAAGTCCACCAATGAATGTCTAACAACCTTGTCCACTACTCCTGAGGGGCCTTAGGATGAGTCAGGGGACTGAGTCATCTCAGAGTATTTCCAGGTCACAGGCAACATATCTTCTGCAATTTCTCCAGTATCCAATCCAAGGATAGGGGTCTGGGAGTAGGAGGACTAATAGGTATATGGTCGTGCACTCTCATTTTGTGTTTAAGAGTGAGTCAAATGGAGTGGGCGGGATAATCAGGATGGGATGGTGCCCTGAACTCTGCCTCATATTCCACTCTACTCCTATCACAATATGCTGGTCTAGACGTCATTCCAAGAAATATGTATGCTTCTTGACTTTCTGGGAAAAAGACTGCATCTCCTATTGCATATGACTGAGTATAGATTGGATGGGATCGTCTTCTGAGTGAGAAATGTGCTGGTGGGGGTACGCAAAGACAATGATATGTTAATGGTTCTGCCTAGATGCGTGTGTCCTGGGTGTTGTAGCATTGCATGGGAATGAGTTCTGAAGAAGACATGATGACAAATTGGGAGTCTGAAGATCGGTGTACTGAATAGAATGGTTGGCTGTGTGATGTGGCAACAGTGAAGGTGATATGGGATGAGCGCCGTCGGAGTCTGATTTGGAACATGGTTCAGATCGGTCGCTTTACTGTCACCAAATGCGATACAGTTACTCCTTTCTAAAGTCCCCCTAGCAATGCTAGAGGCCCCCAAGTTTAGATCATGAGTGCACATAGGTCCTGGTGTAAATATGCCTTATCACTTTGCCATCCATGCTTCAGCTGGATTCCATTACATGTTTTATGAGTACTGTAACACATGCTATGTTTTTAACACATGGAATGCATTCTGCAATATGTTAAGATGGAAGATTAAGTACATGTCAATGCCGGAACATAGTGATAAGCTGTATGATCCCGACTATGATCTAGGTAAAGAGGCATCTGAAGCTAATCTAAGTCTACCATACATCAAAGCCGGTCTGAAAGCTTGAGAGTTATATATTTCCAAATACATAGAGAATGACATACCACTGATAAAATGACACTATAAAGACTCTGGAATGGTTGTTGTGGCCAAGCTTGAGGAGTATTGCAAAGCAAACGATCTTGTGATTTCTCCAACCAATAAGAACCTTGGTGTGTGCATGGTCACCAGAGACTGGTTCATACAGCAATGTAAAGTACTACTTGAGGATAGAAACAACCATGAGCCCATAGATGCTTTGACAGAGAAGGAAATACTATGCACTTTGATTATGAAAATAAAGGGGTTGTCTGTCTTGCCTTGGATAGAGCACAATAACCCCCAGTTGGCCGAGTTCTTGTGGTATAAAATCCTGGGTTCTGATAAGGAGATATGGCTTCCAACATTTTATGGCATATCTAATATCCATAAACCACCTTGGAGAATGTGGCCGCTCATCCCTTGTCACTCCACAATTTAGAACCCAGCGGCCAAGTTTGTGTCAAAAATGCTCAAACCGTTCCTGGAGTGCAGACCCTATGTCCTGAAAAGGAGTAAGGATCTTGCAAAATGGCTTGCAGCACTCACTATCCCTCAGGGCATGAAAATATACCTTGTGTCAGGTGACATCATTGCCTATTACCCCTCCATCCCTAGAAAATCCATGGTGTGGTTTGCATGCAACTGGTGGAAGGCCTGGGCTAATGTTAGGCAAGGAGCAGTTGATACTGTGTGGAGAAGTTAATTACCAGTGGTGATCTTTTATTTAAGTTTCAGAACCAGACATACATTCAGAAAAAAGGCCTCATTATGGGTGCCTCCTGCTCACCTGATATCACAAACATATATGGTGCTTTTTTCGAAGAGCAATTCTTCTGCAATGACATCCAAACTGGTTGTTTTTTGCCAGATTCATAGATGATTGTCTAGGGGTTATTGCAGCATCTTCACATGAAGAAGTGTTGCATCATGCTTTGATGCTGGAGTATGAAAACATGAAGCTTGAGTGGTCAGTCTCAGAATGGTCAACACTGTTCCTGGATCTGTTGGTATATATTGACCTGATGATGAATCAGATCGAGCACTTACCATACTGCAAGGGACTGAACCATAAGCAACCTATTCCACGGTCATCTCACCACTGCTGTGACTCCTAAAGCAGAAGTTTTAATATGATGGCATCATGCATCTGCATTTGTCAGGGGACAGCCTAAGATATCAAAAAAGGCACTTTCCTGGGTGAGTTGTCATGGTTAGCTATCCTCAGTAGTAAACAAATACACTATCTGACCGCCATTAAAGAGCTGGGCTCTCTATATATTGCACATAGGTACCCTATAGCATTGGTCAATAAATTGATAAAGGATAACCTTGCAAAAAGGTGGGCTGACCATCTTGGTGCCACTTGGGAGCTGCCACTGCTGATTTTTGTCCTGAAATCCAGTTTCAATCCTGCATGAGAGCATTTCAATGTTTGCAAGCTAGCAACATGTATTCAAGAAGCATGGTTGAGGAGTGTGAATGACTTACCATGGTTCAATCATCCCAATTGTCACAGACCAGGTCATGGGTGGGGCTCCATTGAGAGTCTAGCACCTGGGAGCCATAAATAGAAGACCTTGATGGTCACCTGCATGGAAGTAGGGACTGGGATAACATGGGAAGTGCTAGATGTGGACCGGATATGAAAGGCAATGCATACCCAGCATAGCCATGTCCCAGTGTGTTTGGAAAGCACTTCTGCAAATGCTGCATCATCAGCAGATGTGGATGATAGTAAGTACACATGTCAGGAGTTGGATACTGACGGACTTTGGTACTGCCGAGGGGTGTTGTCGAAAGGTCGGGCGGACTATGGCCAAGTCCTGCAGGCCAAGAGTAGTGGCGTTGGCTTCAACGTACTCGTGCGTTGCACCCTACTTGCCGTGCGTGCCACTGTATTTGCAACAGACAGATACTCAGGGGGATGCTGAAGATGCCAGCCCGAGTCGAGGACTTAACAGAAGAGAAGAAGGTAGAAGGGCCTAAGCCTAGTCGATACCTAGAATGAGGAAGTATGTACATGCATGTCCTACTTATATAGGTTAAGAAGCGACATGTGGGATAAGGAATGTGGGACAACAAGCATGTGGTTGTTGTCCACAACGAACAAAATTAGAACAAGGAATGCAAAACGGGGACAGAACAATAAAAGATGGGACAATAGGGGCGTGACTCAGGATGGGACAATAAGGAGTGGCCGAGTATAAAACAATGGGGTTCTGTCCGAAGATAATACAAGGACAGGGAGTCCTGAGGTGAAACGAACCGAGGAGTGCAGATGGCGGATGTGCTGAGCCGGGACCGGCGCACCAAGTGTTATGCAGGCAATGCAGGCACTTGGTCGTGGATATAGAATAATTGCTCGGTTGGCACTGCCGGTGGATGGGTCTTGGTACGTGGACTTGACAACACACCTGAGCTGCCTGTAACATCTCAATCCCTGTTGCATTTCCTCAGTGCCCCTTTTCCTGGTTAGTGAAACTGACAGGGGGAGAGTGGACCAGTTTTGAGTGGAAACTCAAGCTTGATTTGTGCAAGACAGACTTCTTGAAACGAAGATTCATAGTTAGCTGGAAAAGAACAACCAATTTTTGTAACTTAGCCACACTATGGAGAAAACATATCCTTGCTGCCGATCACCAACAAGTTGATCTTGTGGCTGACAACGTGAATGAATGGGCCTAGACACAGTTAGCCAAGTTAAGGTGGATTATTCTGTTAGATGAGCGATTGTCAAGCTTCGGGCACTGACAGACTTTGGTACTGCTGAGGGGTGTTGGCGAAAGGTCGGGCAGACTATGGCCAAGTCCTGCAGGCCAAGAGTAGTGGCATTGGCTTTAACGTACTCGTGCGTTGTGCCCTACTTGCCATGCATGCCACCTATTTGCAACAGACAGACACTCGGGAGGATGCTGATGATGCTAGCTTGAGTCGAGGACTTTAACAGAGGAGAAGAAGGTAGAAGGGCCTAAGCCTAGTCAATACCCAGAATGAGGAAATATGTACATGCATGTCCTACTTACATAGGTTTAAGAAGCGACATGTGGAATAAGGAATGTGAGACAACAAGGTATGCAGAGCATGTGGTTATTGTCCACAACGAGTAAATTTAGAACAAGGAATGTGGACTGGGATAAAACAATAAACGAGAGGATAATAGGGAATGGGTCAAGGATAGAACAATAGGGAGTGCATGACTATAAAACAAGGGCTGGGAATGAAGATAGAACAAGGACAGGAAGTCCCGAGGTGAAACGGATTGAGGAACGGGTAGATGGTGTGATAGACACACCAAGCCAAGAACGGCATACCAAGTGTTGTGCATGCAGTGTGGACACTTGTACATGGACGTAGAATGGCTGCTCAGTTGGCACTGCCAAATAACCGGAACCTCGGTATGTGGACTTGACAGCAATCAAAAGTTTAACCCTAATCCTAACCCAAACCTAACTCTAACTCTAACCACCTAATAAGTGAGCTGTGATGTACTTTCAGTATTCGATGAGCATATGCATTGCTGCATAGTGTTGCTTACATGCTTATGTAAGCAAGGTATGCTCGTGTGTGTACAAGTTAATCCTTGTACTTGTAAAAAAATTGAGATTGAAATTTAAAGAATCCATCACAGTGACGTGGCAGTGACGCTGCAGCAACTGCCACTGGTGTCTATGGAGAAATAAAACAATCAGCATGATTGTTTTATCCCCTGGGTTATAATAGCCTGGCATAAATGTACTGAAGAGTCACAGACAAAAAAGTTCCATAGCACACCATTGCGCTTGGATTTCTACTTTTTGCACCTTCTTTAGTATTTGTTGTTGTTCCCATGTCCCTAACCCTAACCCTAACCCTAAGGATGGGAAAAGATCAGGGGACAGTTTTCGCACATCACCACCAATGAAACCGACCTTTGTCTTTATATTCCAAAGAAACCCATCTCAACTATTTCTGAAAACACCTTCAATTAAGGAATTGCAGAACTTGATAAGTTGATGAACTCTCTGTTTGTTGTGATGTAGAGGATTACAATGAACTTTCAAAGCCTTGGAAATGCTGTCTACACATTCTTGTGGTGATCCCACCAGGTGAACAATTTCTCGTGTCCAGTTTGTCATCACTCATGGATGGCAGCCACTCCAAATTTCACAGATGGTTTGTTGATTTTTTTAAACCATATTCCTTTGTCTCACATCTGGCAATAGGTTCCATTTAAGATAATTTACCCTATGAACAGTTACTTATATTCAAGATTCCACATGTAGCCTCATACGATAGTTTTGAAATTTGGACAACAATGTGATTATAGAGGTCCAACAACAATGTGCACTGTCCTTCATCACAGACTATATCAACAGTTTGTTGCAAAAGCGCATCATAACTGATGAATATCTAAGCTTCAGTTGCTCATGCTGGTATCAGTCTGAATGCCTGTATACATGGAGGTCATGTGAGTCCCTCTCCAAGACAAGGTTGATGTATACTTCAAGATTAACTAACTGAACAAATCAATGCACTCTAATGTCAACTTGGACTCACTGAGCAATGTGACTGAATGTGAAATTGACCACTTCAAATATGTTTTGAAAAGTCAACATTTCTACAGAACAGAGAAAGCCAGAGAGATACACAATTAAATGCTAATGACTAAAACAAGAAAGAGTGTTTTTTTTTGTGTTTATAATCTTTTTAACTTGTTTTTGTCCTAATATCCCCAACAATTCTGCAGTACTCTGCCTTTTTATTCTAATCTGGCACCACAAATTTACAGTGCAACTTAAACACATAAAATTTCATGATTGAACTATCAAGCAGAGCAGCAAGTTGAATCTGAGTCAATTGGCATAGATTCCAGATCATAACTACTCATACACACTAGCTAAGGTGCAAAGGAAAAGAATAGTTACAACCAACGAAGTACAGCACACAAACCTAGAAGGAAAAGGAAAAGGAAAAAAGGCTTCAACTTGCATCATCAATTCCCACTAAACATTGTCTCATGATCTCATAGACACAACTGTTATCATATCCACACGTTTACCACTACCCACCACCACCTCTTCCTCTCTCCTCCCCCCTCTCCCTCACCCTCCACACCACAATCCTGCCCTCCCCTGTGATACACACCTACTTGCCACTTGGGCCAAAACACACCCCTGAGATGTGCGGCATGTATGGCTCTGCAGATTCAAGTAAGCTAGGAAGCGCCAGCACAGGGGGCAATACCCGCTGGGTCTGCTGTGGATTATTAGTATCAGGTGGAGATGGTGGATACGGTGAAGGGGGCGAAGGGTGGAGGATATGCTGCATGTCATGAGTGCCTGCAGATGGCACGAGTCCAGCATTCATGTTACTAGCATTTTCATTTGTCACCCTTTTGGGCCTATTTTCTGGTTGATCATCTCCCAGACCCCAACTTGAGCCATGTAGTTGAGTTCAGTTGTGATTTCAAGGGCAGTTATGGTTTTGAATGTGATTGAAGTTTGTGTTTGTGCCTGCATTTGAGGGCTCAGCTTCATGTTCATAGTCTTCACATGGAATTACATCTCCATCTGCATTGAGGCACTTGATCACACCATCTGGCCATACATACATCCTTGCACCCTCTTCAGAGCCCCATCTATCAAGACGACTGTCAGAGGGTGTATTCCCTGCCTCCACAGCACCCCCAGCTGCTCCTCTCACATGACGCAGTTGGCTCCAAGAATATCCCCAACCATCCCTCGAGTCCTGCCATGACCTGGCTGTTCCGTCAGTGCATCTGCCAGCTATGTCCCCGGATGTCTCCTCTGCAGATGACCTTAGTAGCCAGGGCTGGTGGCCCCAATGGCAGACCAGATTAGCATTTGTCCACCCTTCCCCAGGTGATCCTCTGTCTGCTCCTTCACAGTTTCCTCTGCAGCTCCCCATCCCTCATTTGCCATCCAAGACCACCTCTGCCTCTGCACTTGATGGCCCATCCACCAATTCCCCTCTGCCCCCAAACCTTCTACACAAACTGCTCTAGACTTTAGCTTATTAAATGAGGCATGGATAATGTTGACATGATTGTGCTCTGTGGGCAGAAAATGGAAGAGTGAATTAAATGGATATAGATGATGTCTACTCAAGGGGGCAATGCTAGCCATGGAGAGAAAATTTTGGAGGAGGGGCACAGTGACAAGCATTTCATCTCTTGTGGACCTCTCCTCCTCACTGAGTAGCTCATGGAATGCCTTTTTCATGGTCAGGAGAGGAGCCAGACTGGCGAGCATATCAACTGTCACCGTCCCTTTGGCCAATATATGGCATCAAAACTTATTTGAATGATTCATCTGACTGTTCAAAACTCTTGAACTGAGTTCAGTTGGCCATGGAGTACTGGGGGGAAAATATCCATGCCTGTTCTCGCTCTCTAACAGTAATTAAATTTCAAACAAGTAAACTATGAGAACCACCCAGAGGAAGCTAGATTAATAATAAATTTTAGGAGAACAATACCATGTTTTCAGCATTATATGATTTATTGGAAAAGAAATTAGGGCTGGACAGGATTAAGATCTACAATAACAACCTGGCCTGAATGATATCCAAAACATGCTTTGGATTTAGAGAATGAATATGGATACAACCCACGAAACTCAGGTGGGAAATAGCAAGGTACGAACGGAGGGTCTGCAAGAATCCAGTCCTTATTGAAAGATAGGGACACAAGATGCTCGTCTGGGGCAACGATTTGAAATTCACCTTGGAAGATGTGGGTAACTCGGCTTCCGTCTGCCAATGCTATGGATGCGGATTCGGCCAATGGAGTCGATTCACCGGTGATGAAATTCCAGATATGCACTGAATTATAAATTGAACCCAAGACAACTCGCGTTCCACCAAACAAAAAGGCAACGGATGTCACCCGAGAGCCACCTCCCTTGAGTATATGCTCTGCTATCCCGGTAGTCGTATTCCATATCCGGACTGAGCCGTCTGCCGAGCCAGACACAACATGTGCACCATCAGCCGAGAAAGCAACGCACCACACGTAATCTGAATGTCCCTCAAGTATGTTCTCCACCTTCCCTGTTGCCGCATTCCAAACCCGGATAGAGTGGTTCTTTGAACCAGAAACCACACGTGTCCCATTAGGTGAAAATGCAACGCAGAACACTGAATCTGAATGGCCCTTCAGTGTGTGCTCCAACTTGCTTGTAGCCACACTCCATATCCGCACTGACTTGTCGTCCGAACCAGAAGCGATTCGCTTCCCATCAGGGGAGAAGACCACACAAATCACACCACCAGCATGACCCTCGAGGACACGCTCCACCTCTCCGGTGCTGGCATTCCAGACCCGAATTGATTTGTCTGCTGACCCAGAAACAACCCGTGCGCCATCAGGCGAGAATGCCACTGACGCCACCCAACCAGGGTGTCCCGTCAGTCGGCTATTTCTCTTGCCCGGAATCACATGCAAAACATGGGACATGTTGGATAAGATGCGTGATATATCACGTGAGACTGTCCCCAATCCGCGGCCTGTCTTTAATTCGCTCACATTCCAAATCCGGACAGAGCAATCCATAGACCCAGAGACGATGCGTTTCCTGTCACAAGAGAATGCAACAGACCGGACTCCACTGGCATGTCCCTTCAGCACGTGCTCTATTCTTCTCGTCCTTGCATTCCAGATGCCGATGGAAGAGTCAGCGAAGCCGGCCATGACTCGTGTCCCGTCACGCGAGAAGGCAACAGACCATGCCACACTCGGCTTTCTCTCCAGTATGTGCTCCATTTTCCCGCTGGTAGCATTCCAGATACGGACTGACTTGTCATTGGACCCAGACACAATACGTGAGCCGTCTGGCGAAAAAGCGACAGACCACACCGAATCTGAATGACCCTCTAATATGCGCTCTATCTCTCCCTTTGCTGCATTCCAGATTCGCACAGTCTTATCTTTCGACCCAGACACGACACGTGTTCCATCGGGCGAGAAAGCCACAGACCGCACCTGATCGGAATGCCCCTCTAGTTCCCGCTCTGTCTCCACTGCACCAACATCCCAGATCCGGATGGACTTCCACGACCCAGACACGATACGCATGCCGTCAGGTGAGAGAGCCACAGAAATCACTGCATTCGAATGTCCCTGATAGATGCGCACCGTCTCTCCTGTATTTGCATCCCAGATCCGCACTGATGCATCACCCGAACCAGACACGACACGTGTCCCATCATCCGAGATGGCAATACATCGCACCCAGTCTGAATGCCCCACCAGTATGCGTTCCAACTCGCCCGTAGCTGCGTCCCAAATACGAACAGACTTGTCCTCTGACCCCGATACAACTTGCCTGCCGTCACTAGAGAACATCACAGAGAACACATCTCCACGGTGTCGCATGACATGCACGGATCTCAGCCCCCATGAATCCGCCAGACCCACGACGACTTTAGCTTGAGGTCCGCTCCACATTGATGGTGCATATTTCTGTCGAAGTAGGGACTGTTTAGGAATCCATGTCAACGCCGAGCGATAGGTGTTGAGGCAGTGGTGGCTTATGGCCTCGGAGCCCATCTGGAGGCATCGACGAGCATCATCGAACAGCAACCGATGAATATTGTGTGTTGTAGGATATTTCTGACAAATTGGTGAGCTAGAATTCATCTTGGAATGGTGAACTCACTGATATTGCTTGTTTTCCCTTGCGAAGAGACTTGACACCGGATTCTAGCTCGCCAAATGCACTCAGGCACTCGAACCAATGTAATATATGGTAATCGGCGAATTCAGAAACAGCATCGAGCATTGTTGACGGTTCAGCAGGGGACCACGCTTCGAGAAGATGAAATGCCCAGTGCACGCACGAGTATTGGAGGGACTCCGGAATGACGTCACGATTTGCAATTTCATGGGGGAGTATCCCAATATTGCCATCGTCCAAGTCGCAAATATTACGACGAAGCGAATTATTCATATGACCAAGACAGTTGATGGCCAATTTATGGTGTGCATCCGATACATCTACCCTGTGTACTGGGCAGCGCTTGGGATCCACGATGAATTCACGGAATGAAGCATGAAAGATGCTGACGTGTCCACCATTGGGAGAAGGAATATGGATTACCGAACGAAATCGAGATAGGTCAATTTCAACCTGATCACATGTCTTCTCTAACAAAGAAGCAATCCCAGAGATGGACAATGGGGTTTGAACACAGACCACCACGGAAAGCAAACCTTGTCTCTCCATCTTTTCTTTGTCGGTCACGAGATTCCTGAATGCTTCGTCCATAATCAAATTATAGAAACTGTCCAGAGACCGGAGAGGCAACGCCGATCGTGTAAGTTCAGTTATACGCGTCCTGGGATTTACGTCCGTGTCATCGATAAACCGCACCGCAGTCGCAGCGTATATGAACAATCCATCCGACTGGTCAAGGAGACTCTTTACCTCAGGTTCGGTTGGCCAGGGAAGGTTAGGCTGAGAATATCCGTGCTTGGTCGCGATATTGGACAATGAAGATCTCAGGTACGTTTCAATATCGGTTTGTTCGTCGTCTGTTAATGATCCTTTATGTAGGGAAAATTCCTGAAGAGAATATTCAGGACTGTGATGGAAGGACGCGGTGATCCAGGTCTCGGGTCGACTTGTAATGAGGAACTTCAGAGGTACGTCCATTACACCGTCGAGGATTGTCTTTATCAACAGTTCTACTCTCCTAGGTTCTGAGCATTCGTCCAAGGCATCCATAACAACAACATGAGCAAGTAGATGTTGGCTTTCTGCAAGAAGCTTAATGGGCTCTATCACTAAAGACTTGAACTGGTCAGAAAGTGAGTGGAGATTGGCCATATTAGGTGTATTCATGAGGAGATCATGCAGGACTGCTCGGATCCCGGGGTTAGATGCAGCAAGCAAATTGGCAATTGTAGGAATGATCCGTGTTGCATCGGCTAATGCTGCACTTGAGCGGGAACAAAAGAAACTGGCTCCAAGGATCTTCTGCTCATTCAAACGCTGACTGAGAGTGTGAGCGATGCTTGTCTTTCCCGTTCCAAGCTGACCATTTAGCCAGTAGACCTTTGCAGTTGAAGCATCGCGCGCCCATCTCTCGAGTTCATCCAATATCCGTACACGCGTGTTCTCCATGCACCCGGGGTGTTGGGCATCTTCAGCGGCGTTGCG
>QLPI01022019.1:0-16828 GCA_003314275.1 Chroogomphus rutilus
GAGTGTTGGATAGTCGCTTGATGCGAGGAGGGCTCTACTTCTTAGTCAAATGGCAGGGGTATAGATACGAGGAAAATACATGGGTGAAGGAAGAGGACATGAATGTGCCCACTAAAATTCAAGAGTTCTACCTACAACACCCAGGAGCGCCTCGGAGAATCTGAACAATGGCCTTCGAATCCCTATTATTCCGTGCCACGAGGACGCAACACTCTAGAAGGGGGGGTGATGTCAGGGGACGACCTTCTCCAAAGCATGATCCAAGTCCGAAGTACCATTTCAAACTCCGATCAACTCCGAGGCTAAAACATCCAGAAACCATCGAGTGGAGACGAGGACGATCTTGAAGCATGATGACTAGAAATCCGGAGTGAACGTCCGAGCCTCGGACTTAGTACCAGGAAGTTGGCTCTACAAACTCCGATGTATTGATTTGTAACTAGTGCACAGACCACCCATATAACGGGTATAAAAGGGGCTCACCAGCAGCGGGATCCTTAGACTTTCCTCTTTGGATTCCCCCTGCTTAGGTGAGGACTCCATATGTATTTAGGCAGTAGTAAAACAATTAAAACTCTTTGGATTCCCCCTGCTTAGCTTGCCTCCGAGATATACCTCGGGGCTGTAAGAGGGTTGCCCTTACAATTCCCCATGCTTAGGTGAGGACTCCACATGTATTTAGGTAGTAGATAATTAAATAACTTTGGATTCCCCCTGCTTAGCTCGCCTCTGAGATATATCTCGGGGCTGTAAGAGGGTTGCCCTTACAGCTTGCTCAAGGTGGCTGATAGAGACGAGAGTGAAAGCCATATCAGGTGCGTGGATAGCATCCTTGAGCATGGCCTTAGTTTTTCCAGAACCATTGGGTAGGTCAATGGGAACATCACCTATGCCCAATGCTTTGAGTGATCCTCTATCAGCAGCTATAATCTCACGACCTGAGATAGTATGGTAATTTTTGAACCGTGACCTGTCTGGGCAATAATGGCTACTCGTGCCACTATCTACACATGCTCCAAGTTGGTTTCTTGGTAGCTCTAGAGATTGTGCTATATCTGTAAAGTCGGAAGTACAGGTAAATGCAAAAAAGTTTTCACCTTCCTCCTTGCCATCGGCAACAATGGCCGCTTCAGGTAAATTTTGGGTTTTGTTTGCCTTGTTTTACCTCGGGCCTTGGCCCTCTTTTCCACCTCCCTTTGCCCAACAGTTTACCTTGATGTTACCAATTTTATTACAGTTCTCACACTCGTCATTGGAGTTTTACTTTGGCTGGGTTTTTCCATTATTGTCGGTGTGTTTCTTATGTCTTCTTCGGTCCACTATAAGAGCTAATTCAGCTTCTTTTCAACACACATCTTGAATAAGATGGTGCTGTGCTTCTTTGGTGAAAAAGGAGATAAGGTCAAGAGGTGTCATTTTGGGTTTTCCAGCAGTACCTTGGATCACACTGCTCCTTTCTGCTGGTGTGATGGTTTGGATTACGGAGCGGTAGGATGGAGGTAGTGACGAAATGATTATTGTAGATAGTCATGTGATTGATAATAGTGAGCCCATTTCGATCAGATTATCATGACACTTCATCATGAGCTCAAAATGTTGATTGAGATTACTCAGGTGTGTTTGGGGATTGTCTGAGTCAGCAAGGCACATGGAGCTAAGCTGTTCTTCGGCATCAATTAAGAACAAGGTGCTCTTGGTAGTAGCATCCTTCTTGATCTGTTCCTACATTTCCTTTGCTGTCTTCATGTTTTTGATCATAGACCCTAGGCGGACAGAGGTTGTTGAGAGTAGAACATGTTGAGCTAAACATTCATGTTTATCAAATTCAACAATATGGGTTTCTCTGGTTTCAATTTGTTCTTCTGTCGCATGGGTCTTTCCATCCGATAGGATGGGGATTCCATTGAGTTCAACATAGGGTTTAGGTGCAACCACCTTTCCTTCTATGTGCAGCCATAGCCCTTTTGCACCCATTGCTCTGCATAGACGAGGCTCATAGTGAGACCAGTTAGAGCCATCATCACCACATAGTTTAGGGATTGCAAGTGAGGTGGAGTCAGAAGCTAATGGTAATGGAATAGATGACATAGGGGATATCAATGTCAGCCAGGGCCCATAACCTGTTGCAACTAGGAACAAGTCTCAACTTCAAATCAAGAAGATGTATTCCAATTAGTTACCTAGGAACAACTAAGAATAGAAGTTAGAGTTGCTACTAACACGTATGCGCCGCATGCGGTCGACGTTGGGTATGTGGTAGCATTGCGCAGTGGGCAGACCGACGGAGGGTATGTGTATATGGTAGCTTCCGGTCCACTTGGCCGATGTTGGATATGTGGTAGCATCCATCCGTCGAAGGTTGGTAGTGTCATGCAGTGGGCAGGCCAACGGAGGGTATGTGTGTGTTTGACACCAAGCTGATGTAAGCGAGGTTGGCGCTGAACCTCGATTACATCAGCCACAACCCGCGCTACTGCAGGGTTCCAATACCCGCGCTACCATAGGGTTCCAATACCTGCGCTACCGCGGGGTTCCAATACCTGCGCCAATCACTGGAAATTTGGTCCCAAAATTTGGCCACCCCCTAAAATTATCGGTAAAAATCCAAAAAAATGCTAAATCAACTCCTTTTCAGAGTGTGAATCTGATTCTGTAAAAATTAACATATTTACATGAGCCATTCTCTCGGAATGAAAAAAGCAGACTTTGAGTGTCCGCGACTGTATCCCCATAAATACTTGGGAAGATTAGAATCTAGTAGCATGGCATGGGTCTTTTCGACCAATGTATGGTTTAAGCGCTCTGCCACCCCGTTCTGTTCAGGAGTGTCGTGTACCGTATATTTGTGTTTTGTGCCTTGCTTATCTAGGTAGTCGTTGAATTCTATACTTGTGTATTTGGCCCCTTGATCTGAGAGAAGCATTTTGATATGCGCATTCCTCTGTCGAAGCATCATTGCCTCGTATAGCTTGTACTTGGTGAAGACTTGATCTTTTGTGCTCGCACAGATTCCCTTGAGTGATCATCCATAAACGAGACATAATAAGACTTTTTATCTATTGTCATATGTCTTGCCGGTCCCCATACATCTGAAAATATCTTGTCGCCGATCTTTTTTGAATGCTCACTTGATTCTTTTGGGAGCGGTTTGCGTGTTATCTTAGCTTTGATACATGCGTCACAAGTGAATTTATCGCGAGCTTGAGATAGTTCTAAGCCGTAAACCATACCACGATCCATCAGGCGCTTAAGGGCCTTGTAAGATATATGCCCTAGTCTGCGGTGTGTCTCAATGGCGGTTAAGCTTAGCTTAGTGGAATGTTGAGTTGACTGATTGTCCAATCGATATAGGCTGTGTAATTTAGGTGCCTGTAATAAAATATGGCTGGATGAATTCTTTATAGTGCATTTCTGTGATGCAAACTCTGTCCGGTTACTGGCATCATCACATTGGCCTATGGAAATAAGGGTGAAGGAGATTTTAGGAGCATATAATGTATCTTTCAATGTCAATGTGACCGCTTTCCCTCCCACTCTAGTAGTTATCTTGAGTTGACCGCTTCCATATGCATCAAAGTTGCCTTGATCGGCTGCTCAAATCGTGCGCCGTGTGGGGAAACTTCTATAGTTCTCAAGCATGTTTTTATGAGGCATCATGTGAGAACTAGCTCCTGTATCTAATATAATGGTGTCGCCTGTTCCGTCTCTGATGAAGGTGGTGCAATCATAATTGATGAATGCCATAGATCCGTCATCGTCTCCTCTGGAAGACTCATCTTCATCAGCTACGTTGGCTTTGGCTTTGCCTTTCCCTTTTCCTTTCATCTTTTTGAACTTGGATCTTTTCTTCTGCCTAGGCCCTTGGCCTTCTCTGCCACCACCTTTAGCCCAACACATTTCAATAGTGTGTCCCAGCTTTTTGTAGTTGGTGCATATATGCTCCTTTTTATCTGCAGTACCCACAAAACCTTGGTCCTCTTGGGTAAGGGACAATGTCCTACACCTATCATATTGTGATTTAAGTACCCAGATAATATTGTCCGGATCCAAAGGCTTTCCGACTTCTTCAAGAGAGGTCGTGAGGGCATTCATGACTGATTTGTAGAAAGGTGGCAATGAGGATAATATGATATCAAGGAATTCTTATTCAGAGATCTTAGTTCCCATGTCATTGAGTCTTGCATAGAGATCTTGAGCCCTATCAAGGTGTTCTCTGAGGTCATCATCCTCCGAGCACTTCATGTTCCGGAGTTGTCTCTGGATACTGGTTACAACCATCTTTGGTTTCTTCATCATCTCAGTTACCAGAGTATCCCAGATCTCTTTTGCATTCTTTTTCTTTTCTAGCATCAAAGCTGGTGATTCTGACATGGATGCCAATATTTGAGTCTTGACAAGCCCTTCTCTGGCCAGCCACTTTTCTAGTCTCTCCTCAGCCTTCTCTACCTTGGCCTCCTCATCATCTGTGAGGACATGTGCCTTGGGAAAAGTGGGAGGATCAAGTGGTCGGTCGGCTTTGCCTTCTATATGTTTTAATAGATTTTTGGACTCGAAATAGCTCATGAGTTGGGCTCTCCACAGAGACCAATTAGATCCGTCTGTAGTTAGCCTCCCCATGGTCAATGAGATTTTCTCTGTTTGGTCTGCAGGGCCCATAACCTTGATGAGATTATGAGCAAATATGCAGTAGGATTGAAGATTTCTCTGGCAGTCTATTTATTTATCTCCTCAGTGTAGTCAACCACTGATGTATATTCAAGAAATATACCTATTTATTTATCTTACAGAGTAAAAATGAATGGGAAAATTAGCCTGGATACTACATCAATATACTATACAACTCACCTCCTCAGTGTAGTCAACCACTGAGGAGGGAAGTATGTGCGAGTGATGTTTCACCCGCACATATACTAGAGCCGGTTCCTGACCCTATCGAAGGTTTGAGCCAGGCTACCGGTCTCTATCCAGGGAGCTGGCCACGCGCGTCATCGTGCGTAGGCAAGCACCCGTAAGTAGCGTACAAGTAAACATACAATATCTCCCTCAATATTGAGGGTAAAAATACAGAAAAAAGTTCGAAAAATAAAGAGTCGAAAAGCACACAGTTCAATATCAATTTCAAATAAAAGCGTGAATATATTGTGATTGATCTCTCAGGGGTAGGGTGTATATATATACACCAACATCTTAGGAGTATAAGTACAAATATACTGTTAAATCCACATGTCAGGCACTTAGCTAGATACTTCTGGAAGGGTTTCCAGAGGTTCCGAGTGGTTTCCAAGAGAGGGTTCGTACTCCAGAGGTGGAGGGACTTGAGGTCACAGGTTCACGGATGGAAACAGAAATGCAGAAAGATGGGAAGCACTGGGGGCTTAGGACTGTTCACGGTGTTAGGTCATTTGACTAGTCGTTCGAGTTGTTTGAGGTTACAGGGACTTGGCTTCAACTTATGTGTTGTACCCTCCTCGATCATCTGTCCCTAATTTTCAAAAGTCAGAAAGTTTACCGGAACTGAATTGGAAACTACGATGCAGAATTAAGTCAATATTCATACTGGCAAATAGTCCAGTCGACTGGTGTCTTATATACATGTAACTAATCCTTGTACTAATTTTTGCCAAGTAAAGACAAGGAGAGGAAAGAGTACAAGGGGCTAATAGAGAATGAAGAACAAGGGAGTGAGGTATGCGATGATCCTGAGCGTCATTTATCAAAAGATCAGAACCTAGGTGGACCTGCAAAAACCCATACCCATGTGTTACGGGTACAGGTTTTCACGGGTATGCTTATATAATTCACGGGTACACTTATATAATTCATGGGTATGTTTATATAAGTGGGGTTCAGTGCTAACCTCACTTATATAAGCAAGGTTCAGTGCTAAATTTGCTTATATAATCAAAATTCGGCACTAAATTCACTTATATAAGTGAGGTTAGTGCTGAGCCTCACTTATATAACCGTACCCGCAAATTATATAACTGTACCCACGAAAACCTGCCTGTGGGTATGGGTTTGGGCCAGGTTGGAAATCCTGACCCTGACCCTTACCCGCACTACCCATACCTGCTACCCGTGTGGGTTTCCAATACCCGCACCAATCACTACCTGAACTTGTCCTTGCTCCCTCATGTATTTATATACCCTGTTTCTATCTGATGATCGGCCATTGGAGTCTTACCTCACCTGGTCGTGTGGGCACTTATGGGCCATATAATTGTTGTGTATCATAACTCACAATCAAAGTGAGTAATAAAATGTATCTAAGTTGTCTTTGCATGTCCGACTGATTTCCCTGGCTTCAATGCCTCTCTGCCTTTCATGGAGCATAGACCTGTCGTTTTACCATGTCCATCAACCCTCTCTTCCTGCCCGACTCCTTTGTGTCTTTACCTTTTCCCTCTATAGTAACCACACTTATGCCTGCTATTTCCTTTGGTAAGTTTTACTTACTCCCTCATTTTCTCAATCTCATCTCATGCACAGTTTTAATTTTAATTTTAATTTGTAATTTTGCGCCTTCAGAAAATGAATAGAAAGAGTGGGAGCCCAAAGCAGCTCGCTAACACTATATCTTCACCCTGAAGCTCTTCAATATGATGTACCAAACATATTTGAAAATTCAAGGACCAAACGCACCAGCCGTGCAAACGTGATATGCCAAGAAGTTTATGAAAGGATCATGGGATGAAAGAATGAAATAAATAAAACAAAGAAAGAAGATAACAGAGAGAGAGGGGTGAGGAAGGTGAGTGTGACCACGTAACGACCTGCCAAGAGAAATGAACGGAGATAGGAAGAAGAGCACGACAGTAGTAATTTCACGCCACAAAGAAGTTCCCACCAACACCCACTGGACACTCCCGCCTCGCGTGCGGAACTTCGACCCGGGAAAAACCATAAACCGACCCATCGTCAAGTCTTCCATATGTGACTTGCGAAGGGAAATGAAAGGGCATGGGCACTACTCGGAACAGAACGGGGATGTTCAGGATATGTAGGGTGTGGCCGCGAAACAACCCTTCTTATTCCTCTGCTATAAGTGTGCCTGCTCGCTGACTTGAATCGAATTGGAAGCATCAAAACCTCCTCTGCCGCCATGGCAGCAAACGCCGTGTCCTTGGGAGGAAATGCCTTTATCACGGCCTCCCCTGCCGGAGCTACTGAGGTCATCAACACCACTGGACTGGGCAACTGGACCAACGCGAACACCATCATTAGCGTGTACTTCCGCATGGCCGCCCCCGGCTCCGTGACTATCGGGCTGATCGCGTCCCTCTGGGGCAGTACCACGAGCACCGTCAGAGTCACCGTCGACGGAACCCCGTTCAACGTCCAACTCGCCGGCACGACACAAAGAACCTATCCTGTCGGCACTGTCAATGTGGCCGCTCGTGGCTATGTGAAGGTGGACCTGCAGGGCGTGATCAAGAACGGTGTCTTTTTTGGAGACGTGTCGGGCTTGAACGTGGCCACGACCTCTGCGCTCAACTATGCCAACGACCCGGCGAATTACTACTGGTCGCGCCGCGGCCCATCGGTTCACATGACCTATATCGTGCCTGCCAATCACGAGTACTTCTACAACGAAGTGACTGTTCCTGTGGGCCAGGATGTCGTCGGCTCGTTCTTCATGGTTGCAGGCTTTGACGGTGGATACTGCGGCATGCAGGTCAAAGAAAAGGAGCGCTGGATGCTCTTCTCCGTTTGGGACGCAGCGAACGGCCAGGATACCACGATCGTGAGCCAGGGCGCCAGAGTCGTTGTCCGCCGCTTCGGGGGTGAGGGCACAGGCGGGCAGTCGTATCTAGTGTTCCCTTGGTTGGCCGGCTTCACCTACAAATTCATCACCCGCATTCGTCCAGAACCTGCAACAGGTAGCACTCTCTACTCCGCGTGGTTTCTCCCCCCGATCGTGCCGCCTCCGAACACCTGGCGATACCTCGCTACCTGGAGGCGTCCTGCCACCAACACCTATCAGACCGGCGTCCATTCTTTCCTGGAGAATTTTCTCGATGAAAGAGGCTATACCGGTCGTCAGGCGATGTATAGTAACCAGTGGGCGCGCAGAACCGCAGGAATCTGGACCGAGCTCACCACAGGTCGCTACACTGGTGACGCCACCGCGGCCAACGCACAACGCATGGACTATGCTGGCGGCCTGGACGCCGGTCGCTTCTACCTCCGCAACGGCGGCTTCTTCGCAGACAATGTGGCACTCAACCAGAACTTCAACCGCCCGGCTACTGGTGTGGTGCCGGCGGTCGATGTGAGTACCCTCCCCACCCAGTGAATCAAAAACCAAGAGGAATTCCTGAGGGACCTGACAACGGTACACATTTCTCTCTCTAGACTCTCTCAGACAACTCATCACCTCTACGCAGAATCCCATTTCAAAGCTTGAAGCAATGTATGCTCATATTGTTCTCCTGTTGCTCTGCCCTAAATGTACAATATACTCCAAGGATTACACAAACATTTGTGACTATCAACTCTTTCCAGAATTACAACATTTGTCCTCGAATGTGTTGATAGCCCTTATACGCGCAATGGGGGTTGCCTAGAATCCAAGGTCGGCTGGGGTGAAGTGGGAAGATTCACAAGGAATCTGTCTTAGTGTCTAGCGTATGGCATAAGCCACTGCCACTACCAGAGTCAAGCGTCGTTTGGCCAGTTTCGACAACCGAATTTCATGGAGGATGGGGTGCAAGTACCATAAGGTAGCAGTTGACAGAACGATAGGAAGCCAGATAAATTGCTTGCCGAGCCATCCACAGAGCGGAATGAGACAGTTGTGGTAGATCCGAAGAACGGTGCGACGCAATCAGTCAGCTCCGGAATTTGAAGCAAGAAGAGCACAACTTATGTTAGAGAGTCTTGTGTTTTGTTGTCAATCATATGTATAGAAAAATGGCTCAAGAGAAGAGTCAACCTACTTGAGAAGAAAACGAAGCCCTGATAACACTCCTGTGCGTTCCGGGGCTGAACTGTATCCCGAAAATGAATATTTTCCGTTTCTTGTGGCAAACTTGAGAAGAGCTGACCCCGGCGTCCGCCCCACAGCCCGCTGGTCCGGAATCGCAAAACTCTTTTGGCCTCATGTGAGCGTCACGCGGCCAAAACAGAGCCCATGAGCAACTGTATGGATCGCATCGTCATCCTCAACCCTGACTCGACATTGATTTTCTTTCGCTGGTGAAGGATTTCCAATTGAATCTGAACGATGATCATGACCCTCTTGAACAGGATGCGACAACTTTCCATGTTGACGAAAGAAGAAGGGTTGTTCGCGTATGTGAAAGAAGATAGTTGACATAAATATGGGCATATAAAAAGGATATTCAATTTAGTCAGTAAATGGAATTGGACAATCGAACAACAGGATTCAAAAATTGGAAAATCTCAGGAGAATGTTGGAAGGGTTTTCCCTTTGACCTAGTTCTGGATCCTCATGTTGTATGAGTGCAGTAGTCTCAGTGAAAGGGCAATTCACTGTGATTCCTATTATCACACCTACAGACGAGTAGCTACTGATGAGATTATGAGCAATTTACAGTAGGTTTGAAGAATTTGTAGGCAGTCTATTTATTTTATCTCCTCAGTGTAGTCAATAACTGAGTGTATATTCGGAAAATATACCTATTTATTTTATCTTACAAAAAGAATAAAGGGAAAATTAGCCTTAAAGGCTTGTACAGTATATTATACAACTCACCTCCTCAGTGTAGTCAATAACTGAGGAGGGAGGCTTGCGCGGGTCGTGTTTCACCCGCATATACCCTGCAACCGGCCCTTGACCCTATCGAAGGTTTGAGCCAGGCTGCCGGTTCCAAATCCAGGGAGCCGGCCACGCTAGTCGCGTCGTGCGTGGACAAGCGCCCGTAAGTAGCGTACATAGTAGTAAATGAATAACTCCCTCAATATTGAGGGAAAAAATACAAATAAAATTGAGAAAAATCAAGAGTTCAAAGGCGCACAGAATGCTACCAAAATCGATATGATATTACAATATATTGAGATTGTTCTCTCAGGGGTGAGATGCAAGTTTGCACCCAACAGCTACAAATGGAATGAGCCTACACAGTCTCATAATAAATCCAATGGTACATCAACGCGACATTCTATGCTTACCGGTATTATTCCCAACACCTCAAACATTTCGGAAAACATGATACCTTCCATGTGAACACAGTCTCTATCGACGTTCGGCTGATACAGAGCTTCCAAGGAGCCCGACTCGCGGAATAACAGTTTTTGGGCAACAGCCGTCATGAAGAGGAGGACTACCATCAACACTGGTTCTGCCACACATTTCAGATTTCCAGCATCTTCCAGACAAAAAGAAGAAGAAGGCCGCCAATATCTATGAAGGAGCTGCATTTTGGCATTTGACACCGATTGATTAATTTGTCCCCAATTGTTCAATGCGTCACATGCCACAGGCGAATGAAGTCATGGTCGAGTGAATATAGGCACCTTAATATTATTATCACATGACAGTCAACAACAAATGCGATGAAAGAAGCCACCCCTCAATTTACAATCTCTATTAGGTGGATTCCTGCAATAATATGCACAATAGCTTTTGGGAAGTACAGGGGCTCCACGGTCGACTTGTTGTTTTCACATAGCATAAAAGATAATTGTAGCCTATGAAGATGTTAAAAGAATAACTCACAACCCTATCTTATTTCCTCTATTTGTTACCATTTGTGCTCACACTGTACAGTCAGCTGAGTTTGAAGTCAGTGGTCCTTAGTCTCAGTTGAAAATCAGGAGAAATGGTACTTCTATTGTGTTTAGATTTTCTGGTATGTTTTTGTATCTTTTATTCCATGTATGTGTTCTAATAATGTCAGTCCAGGGAGATGGCATATGGTTGGTAAAGCAGAAAAGTAAAACCTGGAACAAGTTGTTAACTTCATGTGTCAGGTGCTTAGAATAAACAATACCAAAGGAATTCCCTAGGTTTCCAAAGGAGTCCACAGGGGGGATGGAAGTTCCTGGGATGTAATGGGTCGAGGGGTTGTAGGGTTGAGGACAAGGAAACAGAGGGGATGGAAGGTGGATGACAAAGCACTGGGACTTAGGGTGGTGATCAGTTTGCAGTGATAGACTTGTACGACTAGTCGTGTGGGTGTTCAAGGTTGGAGGGACTTGGCTTCAACTTATGTGTTGCGCCCTCCTCAATTGTCAAGCTTCGGGTACTGATGGACTTCGGTACTGCCGAGGGGTCGGGCGGAAAATGGCCAAGTCCTGCAGGCCAAGAGTAGTGGCGTTGGCTTCAACGTACTCATGCGTTGCGCCCTACTTGCCGTGCATGCCACCGATTTGCAACAGACAGATACTCGGGAGGATGATGGTGATGCCGGCCTGAGTCGAGGAATTAACAGAGGGGAAGAAGGTAGAAGGGCCTAAGCCTAGTTGATATCCAGAATGAGGAAATATGTACACGCATGTCCTACTTATATAGGTTAAGAAGTGACATGTGGAATAAGGAATATGGGACAATAAGGTATGTAGAGCATGTGGTTATTGTCCATAATGAGTATAATTAGAATGAAGGAATGTAAACAAGGATGGGACAATGAAAATAGAATAATAGGGATGTGGCCAAGGTAGGACAATAGGGAGTGGCCGATTATAAAACAAGGGTGTCGTAGCTGAAGTTAAGACAAGGGTAAGATGTCCCGAGGTAAGATGGATCGGGGGACGAGGGGTAGAATGGGTAGAATGAGGTGGGTAAGGAATGGGAACGAGGGATGTGCCGAACCGGGGACTGTGTATTAAGTATGTTGCTTGGTCACCAACTGGGTACTTGATTGGCACTGCCGAAATACCAGGCCTCGGTACATGCACTTGACATTGATCGTCTGTCCCTAATTTTGGAAAGTTGGAAACATGTGAGGAAATAAGTCATAATTAGGCTGGAACTTAAGTGTTTTGGAACCTGTCAAGCCTGTGGTGTTAAGTTAATAACACTTCCAATCTCTATGACTGTGGAATTAACAAGTCTAAGAGAATACAAAACTTTGCTGCAGCACAACTCTGGAGATAATTTAATATTTGTGCCTTGGCTACAACCCTCTGTAATAACTTGACAAAGTTAAGACAACTAGATTGTAATGCATTTCTTAGCAGCAAAGACTGATAGTCTGCAAAGTCTGTATTAGGCTCACAGACACTATCAGGGTCCAAGTATTCCCAAAAGAAGGGAATGCACTCAGAGGCTAGAGGAAATAAGTGGATTGACTTGAGATTCAAGTTTATTCTCTAGGCAAATGTCCTGGGTGACTATGGAGAGGGGGTTATTTAGGAGATAGTTATTTTTATATCTATCTAATCAATGCTCTGTTGCTTTATGTCAGGCTCCGGGAATGCCGAGGAGTGGCCAAGTCCTGCAGGCTAGAAGTAGTGGCATGGCTTCAACGTGCTCGTGCGTTGCGCCCTACTTCCCATGCGTGCCACCGATTTGGGACAGAGGGATACCCAGGAGGGTGCCGAGAGTGTCGGCCCAGGTAAAGGACTTGGGACAGGAGAGGGGAGGACAAGAAGGCGTAAACCTAGTTGATTTCCAGAACGAAGAACCATCTACATACATTGGCTACTTATATAGGCTAATAAGTGAGATGTGGAACAGAGTGGCACAAGGAATGGAGAACAATAAGGTATGAAGAATCATGTGGAGGTATTGTCCACAATGATCAGAAATAGAATAAGGAATGTGGGCAAGAATAGAACAATGAACTATGACTGAGAACAAAAGAGTGAGTGAAAATAGAACAATGGGAGTGGCCGAACATAAAACAATAGGGCCACTGCCGAGTGGCAACAAAGAGTGAATGTCCTGAGGATAAACAGGCAAGAGGAAGGACAGGGAATAACAGAATAATGAAGAATAGGAGGGTGGGATAGGGATAATGAACCAAATGATGAGCCAAATGTACCGGACCGAGACCATGTACTGGCGAGGGATGACTTGTCACTGGTGTGTGGGACTAAAAGGCAAGGGTTGTTCGGTCGGTACTACCGAGTGAACCGGAGCTTGGTATCGGGGGCTTGACACTTTATTATAATCCACTGTAGACAGCCCTCCACGTGATGCAAAGGTATTAGGTTTGACTAAGCACCGACCCAGGGAGGTGGCTACAGGGGATGCGCAAGTAGGCAACAGTCGTTTGTGAATGACTCTGGTACTGTCAGTGTATAGTACCAGAATCAGTGCAATTTGATATGTACAGTAGGGGACAAAACTGTTCAAGTGTTTTGAACATTTGTGTTGTACTGTAAATAACGGGAGGATTACATGATCAAAAATATGATGTAATTAGTGGAGATAGCCCTGCTTCTGAACTTGTGGTCACAATCAAGATGATTACGTAATTCTCAATATTAATTGAGATATTAATTATTTAAAAAAATGAAGCATTTGAACGGTTTTGTCCCTCACATTTTTTAAACAAGAAATGGTATATATCAGTACTTGGTAAAGCCCCCATTTGCTCTCATCACTGCCTGCACCCTTCTAGGCATGCTCTCAATCAACTTCTGACACACATCTGGCTCTATCTTCTCCCATTCCCTCCAATTCTCTCCCATAGCTCAATAGACAACATGCTTCCAGTCCTCTAGAGTCCACTCCAGATGAGCTTCTGAAAACTCCCTCCTTGCCTTCCTATGCCTTGCACTAAGAAGTGGCTTCTTTGTCTTTACAACTGCCTTCATCCCAGCCTTCTTCAGGTTCCTCCTTACAGTCTTGAATGTCACTGGTTCATTGAGAATGTTTTTGAGCACCTGAGTACCCTGGGTTGCATTCTCAATCTTCTCTCTTTGCATGAGCGATATGTTATGGTGGATGTTGGATGGGGATATCTTGGATGGGTGACCACCAGTGGCCTTGGGTATATCAGGACAGTGTTTCCTGAAAACAGTAGAGATAGAGTCAACAGAGACACTAAAGGTAAGAGGAGATGTAGTGGCTAGAATGACCAGTTGTGAGCAATTGGATGATAGAGTCAACTTTAGCAGCACAGAGAGGCTTCATGGTTCTGAACAAGGGATGTTTGGCTTTATTTGGACATAAACAAACTATAAAAAGGTTTACACGATGTCATGTGACTTGTCATGTGATTTCCAGCCCTGTATATACAATTTATTGCATTAATAACTGTGAGGGACAAAACCGTTCAAATGCTTCATTTTTTTAAATAATTGATATCTCAATGAATATTGAGAGTTACATAATCATCTTGATTTTGACCACAAGTTCAGAAGCAGGGCTATCTCCACTAATTATGTCATATTGTTTGATTATGTAACCCTTCCGTTATTTACAGTACAACACAAATATTCAAAACACTTGATGTAAAACTTACCACCTACACAACCAGTCACCCCAACAGAGTTTCCATTACCAACTGTGCCACAGGTAACACGAGTTTGACCACCTGCAGGATATTACTGGAATCTTCATGAAGGAGACCGTGTAGGAGTAACAGCCATAGAAGACCAATATTTCCCAGGATCTGAAAGACATTGGGCATAAGCATCTGTAGAGCTGGAACCTACACTAAAAGAGGCACCTACTTGTCTAGATGCAGTGGAATGGCAGGAACCAATCAATTATGAACTTGGCCAACTTGACAAACTTGGAGCATGGAAGATTGTAGAACCACCACCTTATTTTAACATAATTCTATGCCATTATGAATTGGCAATCAAGTGAGGGCCTAATAGAGAGAAGCTAAAACTGCATGCATGACTTGTAGCTAATGGGCAATTGCAAAAGTATGGACTAGATTACTGAGCAACATTTGCTCCAACTACCAACATGACTACCATCCAAACTGTTCTAACTATGGTAGCATGTCAAAACTGGGGAATCCACCAAGTTGACATCAAAAGTGCCTACCTTAATGCAGAACTCCATGATGAAATTTACATGCATGCACCATCAGGATATCTCAAACCAGAAGATGAGGGAAAAGTTCTAAAACTCCTCCAGAGCCTATATGGACTAAAACAAGCAGGGTTTGAATGGTCAGAATAGTTGGAAAAGTATTTTCTAGATATTGGATTTACAAGATCACAAGTTGACCAAGCTGTATACTTCAAAAAGGAGAACAACAAACACATAGTCATCACAGTTTCAGTAGATGACATGGCTATTACCTTGAAATATCTTCAACACATTGCTAAGTTCAAAGCACAACTAAGAACAAGGTTCCACATATCTGATCTGGGGGAGTTAACTTGGTTATTAGGACTCAAGGTTGAGTGCGATTGCCAAAACCAATCTATAGCATTATCACAACAAGCATACATAAACACTGTTGTAGAATACTTTTGGCTTCAATATTCAAGGTCTGTGTATACCCCAATGCATCCAGGAAGTGTTTCCTCAGTTTATCAATGCCCATCATCTACTGAACAAGCAGAAAACATGCAAGATGTTTCATATCAGCATGCAATAGGATCGCTAATGTATGCAGCCACATGCACTCTATCAGACATAATATTTCCTATTGCAATTCTGTCTCAATTCATGTGAAATCCTGGTCACACACATTAGGAGGCTGTAAAATATGTTATCTGTTACCTTAAAGGTACAGTGGATTTTGAACTAACTTTGGAAACAAGCGATGTTGGATTGGAGGCATTCATCAATACTGACTGGGCTTCTCAGCTGTATTAACACTCAATATCAGGGTATATGGTTTACCTCAACAGATCTCCAGTAGCATGGAGTACACAAAAACAATCTATCATTTCACTCTCCACCGCTGAGGCCAAATATATTGCACTTGCTGCAGTGGCTCAGGAAGTACTTTATTTACAAGCTTTCCTGGAGGGGATATGTGCACCTATACCATCCCTGTCAAGCTTCGGGTACTGATGGACTTTGGTACTGCCGAGGGATTGGGCGGACAATGGCCAAGTCCTGCAGGCCAAGAGGAGTGGCATTGGCTTCAATGTACTCGTGCGTTATGCCCTACTTGCCGTGCGTGCCACTCATTTGCAACTGACAGATACTTGGGAGGATACTGGTGATGCCGGCCCAAGTTGAGGGTAACAAGACACTTGATCTCCTATACTGTCCTACAGAAGACAATATAGTGGATACATCTACAAAACCCTTGCCATGACCTTGACACCAAAAATTACATGCAGCACTTCAGCTAAGTCTCTGATGTGGGGGAGTGTTAGTATCAGACATTTCTGGCATTACCGATGACACATCATCCACATAGGATACATTTGTTTTTTCTTCATTGTTTTATCTTTCTCATTCTGTCTATTTATCATTGTCTCAATTGCTGCACATTTCCTATTGTGATATTCCACAGTCTCATAGTATACAGGGAAGTAGAATCCTTCAGTTGCATTACCAACAACTGAGGTGAGACATTTAGTTTTCTAACCTAGATATGCTGTACTGATGCCTCTGTAGATATTATTTAGTTATTAATGAATTAGAGTCACATTACCAATGGCTAAGATATTATTTAGATTTCTAGAAATACAACATATTTATGTCCTTATCAATGACACACAGCCAAGTTCAAATGGTGGTCCCCTGTCAAGTCCACGTACCGAGATCCGTCCGCCGGCAGTGCCGACCGAGCAATCACCCTATACTCACGACCAAGTGCCCGCGTCGTGTGCATAACACTTGGTGCGCCAGTCCCGGCTCGGCACATCTGCCATCCGCACTCCTCGGTTCGTTTCACCTTGGGACTCCTGTCCTTGTATTATCCTCGGACGAGACCCCATTGTTTTATACTCGGCCACTCCCTATTGTCCCATCCTCAGCCACACCACTATT
>QLPI01022023.1:0-10114 GCA_003314275.1 Chroogomphus rutilus
AGGGATGGTAAAGTGGCATAATAGAACAACAATGAAAAAATAAGAACAAAAGAAAGTGTTCTTATAATAACTCTAAAAGCCGGCCCAGGTACAAGTCTTAGCGGGCTCGGCAGTGAAATAGAAGGGGCCAGTTGTTGGGGAGATGATGGAACTGCGGGACGTACAACCATGTATTCTTCACACTCCCCCTCAGTTCCAATCATCTATTCCATACCCAACAACCGCAAACATCGTTCGTGTTCGAAATGAGTCAAGGCCTTTGTCAAGAAGTCAGCTCCATTCTCTGTTCCAGGTACGTGTGTAGTACGGATCACCTTGTTACGAATAAGATCCCTGATAAAATGCCATCTTATATCGATATGTTTAGATCGGCTGTGAAAAACAGGATTGTCGGAGAGGGCAACGGCTCCTGTGTTATCGGAGTATATGTGAGTGGGCTTTTCTTGGGGCGACCGTAATTCCTCAAACAACTGTCTCAACCAGATTGCTTCTTGACACGCCATACCCAGTGCATAGTATTCCACCTCGGTGGTGGAGAGCGCGACAGAGGCCTGTTTCTTCGACTTCCATGCAATGGGGCCACCAGCAAACATGAATATATACCCGCTGGTTGACTTATGATCGCGTGAATCTTCTGCGTAATTCGCATTGCAAAATCCCCAAGGATCCAGGTGCTTGTTCTTGTCTCCCCCTGCCTTAGAATCCCTTTTGTAGACTATGCCCATTTCCCTGGTTCCTTTTAGGTATCTCAAGACCCTTTTTGCTGCATTCCAATCTCGTAGAGTGGGTGCCTTATTTGACTGCGATAGGAATTGCATAACATAGGTGATATCGGGATGGGTTGACATTGCAGCATATGTGAGCGATTGTCAAGTGTCGGGTACTGACAGACTTCGGTACTGCCGAGGGGTGTTGTCGAAAGGTCGGGCAGACTATGGCCAAGTCCTGCAGGCCAAGAGTAGTGGTGTTGGCTTCAACGTACTCGTGCGTTGCGCCCTACTTGCCATGCGTGCCACTGTATTTGCAACAGACAGATACTCGGGGGGATACTGAGGATGCCGGCCCGAGTCGAGGACTTAACAGAAGAGAAGAAGGTAGAAGGGCCTAAGCCTAGTCGATACCCAGAATGAGGAAATATGTACATGCATGTCCTACTTATATAGGTTAAGAAGCGACATGTGGAATAAGGAATGTGGGACAACAAGGTATGCAGAGCATGTGGTTATTGTCCACAACGAATAAAATTAGAATAAGGAATGCAACGCAGGGATAGAACAATAAAGGACAGGATAGTAGAATGTGTCCAAAGATAGGACAATAGGAGGTGCCAGACTATAAGACAAGGCTGGTAACCAAGGATAGTACAAGGACAGGAAGTCCCGAGGTGAGAAGGGCTGAGGGGTGGGGACAGGGAGTGTAGATGGTGGATGTGCCGAGCCGAAACCGGCATACCAAGTGTCATGCATGCGGTGTGGGCACTTGGTCATGGATATAAAATGATTACTCGGTCGGCAATGCCGAATAGACGTGTCTCGGTACGGTACTTGACAGCGATCCGGTGAGAGCTTGGTATTCTTTTGGGTGTTCGAAAGGAAACTCATCGTTGTCTCGTAAGTGTGACCCTTTGTCGACTGGGGTGCTTACAATATTGCAATCCACCATTCCAAATTTATCCAGCATCACGTCAATGAATTCTGACTGTGAGAGTTTGAGAGTACCTTGGTGCATATCCCTTTTGACTAAGATACCAAGAACTTTGAAGGGTTTTGACATGTCCTTCTCTTTGATTTTGTAGAAACTTTTGATTCCTTCCTTCAATTCCACTTCTTCTTTCTCATTAGGACAAATTCCTGTTCCATCATCCACATGCGTGTCTATGGCTGTGATTCCATCGACTGTTTCTCTGAAGAAGACACCTGTATCGCTTCCAAGTGCCTTAAATCCTAGTGTCTTCAGTTTTGCTTCGAGATCCTCACGCCAAACTCGAGCTGCTTCTGGTAACCCATACAAGGCTTTGTTTAGCTTCCCAACTATACCTGGTTTGCTGTATCCATCTGGGAGCTTGATGTATGTGTCATGGTTGAGTTTGCCGTGCAAGTAAGCTGAGTCTACATCTCATGCAAAGATCCTCATGTCTTTGACAGTTGCAAGTGCTAGCAGGATTCGGAGGGAAGATATTCTGGATACTGGGGTGAAAGTGTCGACCAAGGAGATGTTTTTCTTTTGTAGGTCACCACGCACCACCCATCTCGACCTAAATTTCTTTTCTCCTTCTTCCAAGTTCTTCACTGTATTCACCCACATACCCGGTAAAACTTGTGAGTTCTTTGGAATCTCTTTCTCCTCTATCTCAACCCATGTGTTCATTTCCTCGAGTTTTGAAAGTTCATAGTCCATAGCTTCACGCCATTTTGACCCTTCTGGAGATGCAATTGCTTCGAAGAAATTCCTAGGTATTTTTATCTCGGTTGTCTTTTCAGGAATGGCCGTTGTTGTTGTGATAAGTATTTTGTTGCTTGAGTCCTGATTCCTGATCCTTTCTGACTTCCGAGTAGGCTCTGTTCCCCACACTTCTGAAGAAGTTTGCCTCTTCTTCATTTCTTCATCCTGTGTATCCTTCTCGGTCTTCCCTTGTTCCTCCTCCTCTGATGTCACAATTTCAACATCCCTCACAATCTCAACATCCTCTGCCTTTCCTGGTAAGCTTCGATGTTCCTTTCCTTCCACAAAAATGACGTTTCTTGATCGCTGTCTTTTCCTGTCCTTATCCACTATAATGTATATTGACTCGCCTTCAAAACCGATAAGTCTGTCTTCCTTTGCTTTGTCATCTAGTTTTGACCTCATTTCATCAGGCACTTTGACAAAACATTTTGACCCGAACACTCTTAAGTGTTCCACTGATGGGGGTTCGCCAAAGACTTTCTCGAATGGTGTGGTTCCTTATGGGTGAATACTGGATGGGCATCTGTTCCTGATATACACGTGAGTTGTGATAGCCTCTCCCCATAAATCTTTCCTCAAGTCTGAATCTCTCAACATGGTCCTTACTCCTTCGACGAGTATTCGATTTCTTCTCTCAGCACGACCATTGAGTTCTGGTGTATAAGCCACTGATGTTATTAGTGAAATCCCCCTGTCCTTGCAATACTTGGCAAAATCTTTACTAGTGAATTCCCCACCATTATCAGTTTTTAAGGTGTGTATTCTCTTCTGAAATTTGTTTTCAATGACTTTATCCAGATCGGTGAGTGCCTTCTCAGCTTCGTCTTTATGCTTTAAGTTAAAGGCAAATCCAAAACCAGAGTAGTCATCGTTGACTACTAGACAGTATTTGGCATGTGTCCATCGAGCCTCAGGTGTCATAGGACCAATTAAGTCAACATGTAATGTGCCAAAGACACAAGTGTCTCGTTCCTCCCTGGTCTGGAAAGGTTTTTCGTCCATTTTTCCTAGTATGCAGTCTTCACATACTCCATCCAGGTGTGTGTCTGTGATATTCATTCCTTTTACAGCGTTAGAATTGACTAGCCATTTCAAGGAAGAATCCCCAAGGTGACCCAGATGCCTGTGCCATGTTGCAAGGTTTGTGCTAGAAGTGTCTCGACTCACTTGTCAAGTCCACGTACCGAGACCCATCCGCCGGCAGTGCCAACCGAGCAATCACCCTATATCCACGACCAAGTGCCTGCGTCACATGCATGACACTTGGTGCGCCGGTCCCGGCTCGGCACATCTGCCATCCACACTCCTTGGTCCGTTCCACCTCGGGACTCCCTATCCTTGTATTATCCCCGGACACGACCCCATTGTTTTATACTTGGCCACTCCCTATTGTCCTATCTTGAGTCACGATCCTATTATCCTGTCTTTTATTGTTCCACCCCCACTTTGCATTCCTTGTTCTAATTTTGTTCATTGTGGACAATAACCACATGCTCTGCATACCTTGTTGTCCCACATTCCTTATTCCACATGTCGCTTCTTAACCTATATAAGTAGGACATGCATGTACATATTTCCTCATTCTGGGTATCAACTAGGCTTAGGCCCTTCTACCTTCTTCTCTTCTGTTAAGTCCTCGACTCGAGCCGGCATCACCAGCATCCCCTCGAGTATCTGTCTGTGGCAAATACAGTGGCATGCACGGCAAGTAGGGCACAACGCACGAGTACGTGGAAGCCAATGCCACTACTCTTGGCCTGCAGGACTTGGCCATAGTCCGCCCGACCTTTTCGCCAACACCCCTCGGCAGTACCAAAGTCCATCAGTACCCAATGCTTGACATCACTGCCGAGTGAATGATGTTTTGAGGAGGCAATATCTTCATATGAACCTCGTAAAGCTCTCCTCCTAGTGGTGCTTCTGTAAAAACTGTTTCTCCTTTCAGAATTGACACACATCTGCCTCCTATTTTGCATTGGAAACCTTTCTGGTCCAGAGCTCTGAGTGACAAGATTTTTCCATCTGCACCTGGCACATGCATGACCTTGGTCAGTCTAATCCTTGTTGTTTTTCCTTTGTGTTTGACATCTGCTAATATATCTCCTTCCCCAACTCCTTCAACATTGTGGTTTCCAAAGGTTTTAATAATCTGGCTCTTCTCAAATTTCTGATAAGAAGTGAAGTCGTTCCTGTTTGGGCTTATATGTACCGTTGCCCCAGAATCTGCGAACCAAACATCTGGATGATTTGTCATTCCACAAGTCCATACGATATTGGTGCCTGTGGCTGTGTTCACAGTATTGGTGTGTTTTTGCTCTGCTTTTGCTTTGAACCATTCTGGAATCTGACCTTCTTGTCCCCCTCCTTTTGCCCAACACCTGGCCTTTGTATGACCATCTTTTCCGCAGTTGTAACATTTGAAAGTCAACTTTCCTCCAGTTTGAAAGACAACATTGGAGTCTTTTTGGTTACTTGAGTTGAGTCCTTGTCTGCGGATCCATTCGGTGTTGATGCGGTTGATGATTATTTTAGGGTCCAGGGTGCCTCCTAATGATCCTATTACAGGGTCCCATGATGGTGATGGGAGAGACATCATGATGATGCTGGCAAATTGTGAGTCTGGGATGCTTACTCCAACACCTCCACAGGCTTCTCACAGTCTTTGAAGCTCTGCCACATGAGCAGGGATTGTCTCAAGTCCTTCGACAAATCTTTTGGAGCGAAGTTGGTTTTGGATGAGATTTTGTGCAATTGGATCGGCTAGTGTGTATCTGTTTTGTAATTCGTTCCATGCATCTTTTGCTGATGTGCAGTCCAACCCTGCTTGTACATTGGGCTTTATATTCATCAAAATGGTAGATAGGGCCTGTGCATCCCCCTCCACCCATTTTGCGTAGTCATCGATGTCTTTCTCGGGTGGCTTGGTCTTTGTTCCGGTCACATAGGGCCATAGTCTTGCCCCAATCAAATAGGGTGTTATCCTATTCTTCCAAAAATTCCAATTTGACCCATTTTCATCCAGACGCTCTGCTTTGTCATATCTCATAATTTTGAAGCTGTCGGTCATTTTTCTCTTCAGATTCTGAAGGCACGAGTGTATATGTGTAAGTTGATTTGGTTCCTAATTAGTTTGAGCCGGGGCCCATAACCTGTCAAGAATTCTAGAGATGAAAGTTCAGTCTTCTAGAGGGAAAGACTTATATATTCGGATATCTACCTAGAGATGAAAGCTAAGTAACAAACATAAGTCTCTACATGTCTCAAATGAATAAATTAATAACTCACTTCAGTCTTCTAGAGGGAAAGACTCATATATTCGGATATCTACCTAGAGATGAAAGCTAAGTAACAAACATAAGTCTCTTCATGTCTCAAATGAATAAATTAATAACTCACTTCAGTCTTCTAGAGGGAAAGACTGAAGTGACAAGGAAATGGACAGTGCTACTTATACTCAGGACTATGTGGCACTAACAATAGGGAAGGGAGGGACGGTAAAGTGGTATAATAGAACAACAATGAAAAAATAAGAACAAAAGAAAGTGTTCTTATAATAACTCCAAAAGCCGGCCCAGGTACAAGTCTTAGCGGGCTCGGCAGTGAAATAGAAGGGGCCAGTTGTTGGGGAGATGATGGAACTGCATGACGTACAACCGTGTATTCTTAACACCAATGTGCGTACCTCAATGGTATAATTTGTTCATTGAAAGTGAAGCTCCTTTTCCCAGATTTTGAGAATCTTCTTCTCAAAACTCTGCTCCAATGCCATGAACTGTAATCCAGATATTGAGGTATCAATACACTCTTCAAAACTTTATGCCCACCTTTAACAAGTGAATGGCACTCAAAATCTCATTTATGAGTGATACACGTTTGTCTTGGGCATTCATAAGACTCTCCTGTACAACAACTACAACTTTACTGGCCTAATGTATCATAGTGTCTAGTACACATACCCAGTATCTGGTAACTCGGCAGTGCTGACCAAGCAATCAGTCTGTCCACATGCAAGTGACCAAACCACATACAAGTCACTTGGTACATTGGCCTTGGCTTGGCATACTCACCATCTACATTCCCAATTCCTGTCCACATATCCACCCTCCACATTCCTCATTCTCATCCTTCGTCCACTCTTCCTCATTTTACCAACCATTAATCCTACCCCATCTGCTCCCTATTCCTCAACCCACCTTTCCTCGGGACATTCTGTCCTTGTGTTATCCTTGGCCATGGCCCCATTGTTTTATAGTTGGTCACTCCCTATTGTCCCATCCTTGGCCACATCCCTATTAATCTATTTTCATTATTCTATCCCCATTTACATTCATCCATTCTATTTTTGATCAATGTGGACAATACTCCCACATGCTCTGTATACCTTATTCTCCTACATTCCTTATTCCACATGTCACTTCTTAACCTATATAGGTAGGTAGGACATGCATGTATATACTTTCTCATTCTGGGTATCAACTAGGTTTAGGCCCCTTCACTTCCCTCCTTCTGTTAAAGTCCTCCACTCAGGCTGATATTTTGTCAGCAACAACAAGAGCTTCAATACTTGGGAGCGGAAGAGGAAGTTGAGCAATGATACTTGTCGGTGTATTGACCAGCTCAAGACTGAGCTTTAACTAATTACCTAAGAACTGTACATATGGTCTAGCAGAGTAGTGGAGTCCAATAACAAGCAATAGATAGAGGAGTAGAGAAATCATGACATTACCCCCCCTTTTAAGGTTAATGTCCTCATTGACCATTGCCTATTTACTGGGTGATCCAACGTACTGGGTTGGAGGTGTTTGTGTTTTTTTGGCATAAGTGCCTGTTTTGTTCGTTCGTTGCCCCTCCCACCTGTGGTCTTGTCCGAAAGAGGTGGTGAGAAGAAGGTAATCGACCCCTGCACTTGTCCTAGCCATCATGCTGGCGTGCACGATTGGTGGGGCATCCTTTTTGCAAGAAGAAGGTAAGGCAGGGGTCGCAGACTTGTTAGTTAGTCTTCCCATTGCACTGGCGTGTGTTCAGCTTCCCTAGATCAAGACCCTCTGGAGCTCTCTGCTAGCCATGGATCCTTCTCTCGTTGCGCCGGCGTGTATAACAATCCCAGGTCATTTCTTCATCGCGCCGGCGTGCGCGGTGACTCCTTTTTTTTTTTTTTACAGGTCATTTCGTCGCCACGCCGGCGTGCGCAGTGACTCCATCCTTTTGTTGCGCCTGCATGGGTTCACGCCGCGTACCTGTCGCGCTCGCTGTTTACGCTCTATCTGTCGTGCCCGCCATTGCATACCAGTGTATGCCCTTGCACCTGCATCCACACCTGCACCCGCCACCCTCGCACCGTCCTTGCACCTGCACCTGCCCCCACAGTCCTACGCATACCTGCACCCGCTGCCCTCGTACCTGCTGCCTGTGTGGGTTCGCACCTGTTGTGCCCGCCGTCACACTCTATCCGTCGCACCTGCCATTGCATACCAGTGCTCAATTTGCCACGCCCACCACCACCAAGCGTGTCGCATATATGTCACACCCACCATCGCGCCCGCCATCACACTCTATCCGTTGCACCTGCCGTTGCGTACCAGTGCACCGCCCTTGTACCTGCATCCACACTTACACCTGCCACCCTCGCACCTGCACCTGTACCTGCCCCCGCACCCCTACGTGTACCTGCACCTGCCACCCTTGCACCTGCACCTGCACCTGCCCTCGCACTATCCTTACACCCGCACCTGCCCACGTTTGCACCTTCACATCTGTTGCATCCGCCTACATTTGGGGTTGTTGCCGTCGCGCACACTCGTAGCATTGGTTTGCCGTGCCCACCACCACCGAGCGTGTCACGTACACATCACACTCACCGTCACACACATGTCACACTGACTCGCCGCGTCCTTGTTGTGCTGACTCACTGTGTCCACCACCACCGAGCATTGTGCACTTGTCACACTCGCTGCTGTGCACTTGTTGCACTGACTTGCCACGCTCGGGTAGTCTGTGGAAGATGTGGCCTATGTGCCTGGGTGCAGCTGGGAATTGCCTGTGGAACTCTTGTGTTTTCCGTCTTGCATTCCTCATGTTCTTCTCTGTCACCCATGAATTATCTTCTCTGGGATACCCAACCCACTTCACCAGATATTGCAGCACTCCTCTACGCATTCTGGAGTTCAGAACTTCCTCCACTTCATACTCTACTCCTTTTGGTGTCATCACTGGCAGAGGGGGTGTTGGCTTTTGTTGTATAGAGGATGTGGGTGTTCGGGCAGGGCGCAGCAGGACAGTATTAAACACAGGATGGATGTTCTTCCAATTGGGGGGTAGTCGCAGTTTATAGCCATGTTCTCCCACTTTTGCCACAATTGGGAATGGGCCATAACGTCTGTCTTCTAGTTTTTTTGAAGGTCAGTCGGTGGTGATATTAAGGCCTTCCAAGTAAACCTTGTCCCCTACTTGATATTGTGGTACGTCTTGCCTTCCTTTGTCATAATACTTCTTCATGTCTGATGCTGCCTTTTCTAGTGCTGCTGCTGCCTCCTCTCTTATTTTCTTCATTCTTCTCTCAAACACATCTGCCGCCTCTGTTTCTGCCTCCCGTCGTGGCTCTGTGGACTTCCTTGGATGCTGTCCATAGTTTAAGTAGAATGGAGAGTACCCTGTTGACACTTGGATCTTGTCATTATAGCTGAACTCTGCCAATGGCAACCATTCCACCCAGTCATCCTGCCGATGGTTGACAAACAGCCGTAGATACTGCTCTACCTCTTGGTTGATGCGTTCTGTTTGTCCATCTGTCTGGGGATGATAGGCAGTCGAAGAGTTCATCTTTATCCCTAGCAGCTGGTATAGGTCTCTTGTGAATTTCGAGATGAATTGAGAGCCCCTGTCACTAATCACCACTTCTGAGAGTCCAAAGTCTCTCCACACCGTGTCTCTGAAGATCCTTGCTTCTGATGTGACCTCTCCATTTGTCAGTGCCAATCTAATTTGTTTGGACAGTCTATCCACCACCACCATAATTGCATCATATCCTAGGCTTTGTGGTAATTGGGTGATGAGGTCCACCGATATGTACTGCCAAATCCTTGTTGGAATTGCATTTGGAGCTAGTGTCCCCCTTGGTTTTGCTGGGAACGTCTTTGTTTGTTGACACCTACTACACCCATCCATATATGTTCTTACATCTCCATGTATCCTTGGCCACCAGTAGTTCCTGAGGATGAGCTCTGTTGTCTTGAACCTCCTAGGGTGTCCTGCGGTGGGTGTGTCATGGTGTAGATGAATGATTTCCTCCCGAAGCTTCCTGTTCTTTGGTATGTATATCCTTCCTTCCCACATTATGATCCTCTCTTCTTCCTTCCAATCCTTTTCTCCACTCCCCACCCTCTCTCTGACCTTGCTCTCTATGTTCTTTGCTTTTCTGATTTTTTTCATCAGGTCTTCCTCCTCTCCTCTAAGCTCTCCCCTTATTGCTCGGAAGAACTCTTTCTTCAACACCGTCACTCCAGTATTATCTCCTTCTACTCCCTGTTTATGGTCTTCCTGTCTCGAGAGGAGGTCAGCCTTCTTGTTGAGTTGGCCTGGTCGATGCTTTAGGATAAAATCATAATCTTCCAATTCAAGGGACCATCTGGCCTGGCGGCGGTTTAGCTTTCTTGCTGTCATGAAGTATTCT
>QLPI01022027.1:0-12218 GCA_003314275.1 Chroogomphus rutilus
AAAATTTTGAGCTAAAATTGCCCTTCACTGAAATCTGTATCAAGGAAGTCTACTATACTGTATGACATATGCTATAAGATCCTAGCTATCCTATAGATCAAGAATCTAGCAAATCTATATAGAACCCTCTGAGATATTAAAACAAAATCGAGATAGGTCAATTTCAACCTGATCGCATGTCTTCTCTAACAAAGAAGCAATAACAGAGAGGGTCAATGGGTTTTGAACACAGACCACCGTGGCAAGCAAATCCTGCCTCGCCATCTTTTCTTTATCAATGAGGAGATTCCTGAATGCCACATCCACAATCAAATTGTAGAAACTGTCCAGAGATGGGAGAGGCAACACCGATCATGTAAGTTCAGTAATACACATTTTGAGATTCACGTCCATGTCATCAATATATCACACAGTGGTGGCAGTGTATATGAATAGTTCATCCGATTGGTCAAGGAGACTCTTTACCTCAGATTCAGCTGGCCAGGGGAGGTTAGGTTCAGAATATCCACGTTTGGTCGCTATTTTGGACAGTGAAGATCTCAAATATGTTTCAATATTGGTTTGTTCATTCTCCATCAATGACCCTTTGTGAAGAGAAAATTCCTGAAGAGAAGTTTCAGGACTATGAAGGAAAGCTGTGGTGATCCATGTCTCAGGTCAGCTTGTAATGAAAAATTGGCAAGGTAGAATTCCACTACTATCTTGGGAGCGTTACTAAGCTCAGTTGCTAGTAGCCAAGATATCTCATCCTCAGTGCCTTCATACCCCATCCAATGAACTAGGTAAAGGAGGGGGCAAGGCCTGTATCTTCGGTTGGTTTTCAAGTCAAGGACTTTGGCTATCTTGTACTCGGTTTCTGTGTCAATTTTGACAGGGGGAGGTGGAGGCTGAACTCAATCAGGTATGGTGTTGGGGGTAGAGGGTTTGAGCATTGAGACATGGAATACTGGGTGTATTGTCTGCATGGAGTTGGGCAGATGGAGAGTGTAGGAGTGGGTGCCAACTCAAGCAATCACCTCAAAAGGGCCGAGATATTTGTCTGCCAGTTTCTTGGAGGGTCGAGTGGTGCGGAAAAACTGAGCTTTGACGAATGCTGTTGAGCTGATTGGAAATTCCAGAGCGGTAAATCTCCAGAAGTCTGCAGAGACTTGATATTACGATTGAGTGTGACTGATTTTCTCTTTCAGAGCTTCATGGAGTTGGTTTAGGTCTACAGCAAATTCGCATGCTCAAGAGGAGGCAAGGTTACGTTTGGGATATATGGTGAGGTTCGGGTGGTGTCTCTTATTGGCAAAGAAGGGAGAGATGCCTGTGGTAGCATTGGGAGCATTGTTATAGGCAAATTTGGCTAGTGGCAACAATTTGGACCAGTTGTCCTGCTGGTATTTGCAGTAGACTTGAAGGTACTGTTCCAGGGTCTGATTTACATGTTTGGTTTGGCCATCAGCTTCTGGGTGGTAGCCTGAGGTGAAGTATAGGTGCATGTTGAGAGCTTTACCGAGTAACCTGAAGAAGTGGGAGACAAACTTGCTTCCGCAGTCAGATGTTACATGACTCAGTACACCATGCTTAGAAAAGATGTGAAGTATAAGTTGCTTTAAGAAGCCGTAGGGTTTGTAGTGCTGCAATTTCAAATGCATACAAGTGGTGCAATATTTTCAGAAGTTAATGACCGAGGTGTGTAGGCCTGGCCAGATGTATTTACGGTGGACCAGGGCTAGCATTTTGTTTTGACCGAAATGTCCCAAAAGGACATGGTCATGCTTGTATTGTAAGATACATAATCTGAGGTTGTTTGTGTTGGGGACATAGATCCTGTTGTCTAGTTGAAGGAAACCATCTGGGGTTTGTGTCTATCTTGGGTTTGGTCTTTCGGGAGTGCTGAGATGGGGCATTGTAGTGGGGTCAGTTGAGAGGGCGGAACATATATCAGAATGGAGTTTCTCTGAGTCCATAATGATGCTTACTCATAAGGTCGGAATGATGAGTTGGGTAGCTCGGAGTGATTCTACTAATTGAGTAGTTGTAAAAATCGGCCAGAGGTTTTGAGGATTGATGGTGCCATAGTTGCTACCCCCCTCTTTAGGGTAGATGACCCATCATCTGGTCAAGGCATCAGGTTTTGTACCAAGTTTTCTGGGACAGAAACGGATCATGATATTGAATTGACAGAGGTATTCAGACCATCGTGCCTGTCTATCGGTCAAGATTTTTGTAGTGGAAAAATATTTGAGGTTTTTGTGGTCAGTAATGACATCTACAGGGTTGGCAGAGCATTCCAGGTAGTGTCACCAGTGTTTGAATGCTTCAAAGATTGCTAAAAGTTCCTTGTCATGAACATCATAGTTTAGCTCAGGAGCGGTAAAGGTATATGTCAGGGGACAGCCCCTTGCCCACTAATATTTATTCCTTTTCCCTTTATTGATATCCTCCTTCTCTTATGGATTCTTTAGTTAATTCTTCTGTTTTCACTGACTGTGACATGACTTACTCATGTCACAGTCACTAGCTATATAGTCTTGCTGCTTAGGTAAGGGATCCTCACCTCATTCTCTTCTGGATCCCCTTACCAGGTATGCACCAATATTGTACTTAGTTTCCTTTTAATCTATATTTACTTCTGGATCCCCTTACCAGTGTCTAACTGGGTCTGTGGGTAGGCTTAGGGTTAGAGTCCCTGAGTCAGGCCTAGGGAGAAAACCAGGGCTGGGTGGTGTCCCGCTGGTTCTAGCTCCCAGCAGTTGCCCAGGAATCAGTACCAGCATGAGTTGCCCTTACAGTATGAGAATGAAAAGTGACAGGATGAATCTTGCCTTCGGTATTGATAACAGAAAGAATGGCCACAAGGGCATAATATAAAGCATCGGTCCCCACAACCAAAGGTAGGTTGGGTTCCCAGTAATGCAGGATGGGTGCCAAAGTAAAGGCCATTTTAAGCAGGTCGAAAGACTTTTGACAGTCCTCAGTCCATGCCCATGGCATGCCTTTATGTGTCAGCTGGGTGAGGGGTATGGTAATATCTGAGTAGTTGAAGATAAAGCAATGGTAGAAATTGGAAAAACCCAGGAAGGATTGGATGTCCTTGACCTTCCTTGGTTTGGGCCATTTGCGGATAGTTTTGACCTTGTCATCAGACATGGTGAGGCCATCGGTATGTAGGATGTAGCTGAGGAATTTGACTGTGTCTTTGTGCCATTCTCATTTACTGACTTTGGCAAATAGGCCTTTTTTTCTGAGCCAATAGAGTACCTCTCAAATATGTTCTCGATGTTCTTTGAGTGAGTTTGAATAAATGGGTATGTCATCTATGTAAGCAACAGCACAATGGTCTATCAGGTCACCGAGAATGTCATTTATAAATCTCTGAAAAGCTGTGGGGGCATTAGAGAGGCCAAATGGCATGACTAGCCATTTATAGGACCCATACCAGGTCTTGAAAGCAGTCTTCCACTCTTCTCCCTCGGCAATTCAGATCAGATGGTACGCGTGCTGAAGATCAATTTTTGTGTAGATTTGAGCTTTTTGGGGGGCATCTAGGAGATCAGTGATTAGAGGGAGAGGGTACCGATCCTTCTTGGTCACTTTGTTTAGTTCCCAGAAGTCAATGCATAACCGAAGGGAGCCATCTTTCTTTCCGACAAATAGAATTGGTGCACCATGTGGGGAATGGGAGGCTCTAATGAACCCCATGTTCAGGTGTTTGTCGAGGAATTTGCTCAGGGTTTCTAGTTCTGACTGTGACAGCGAGTATAGGGGTGGATGAGGCATCTTGGCACCATCTTCTGGGGTGATCTTAAGATCATAGCGTCGGTGGGGTCCTAGAGTGTCAGCTTTTGTTTTACTGAAAACATCAGCAAATTTATGATACTCTCTTGGGGGAATCGAGTCAATGGAAGTAGTAGGGATTTTATGTTCCCGAACATAGGAGGCTTCAATGAAGCAGTGTATAGAGCCTGAATCAATTAGGCATTTAAGGGGGGTTACCAAGGAACTCAGCACCAAAACAGAAGATAGAGGGATTATCAAAGAGTTAGGATTAAGAAGGGCAGAAGCATTAAGCTTAACCTCAGTGCTAGCACTTGCCAAGTCAATGCAACTCCTGGTATGCTGAGGGGCTGGAGAGTTGCTGAGTAATTTTTGACTTGGCCACCTCAGCTGATTCCTCAGCTTTGATGCCCAAGGCGCTAGTCACCTTGCAGGTAGCAGATCTAGACTGTGGGGACATATCGTAAGAAGTAAGAGGCATGGGAGGTAGTGTGGGTCTGAGTATACTGTTAGGGCTCAGTAATGCTGAAGGTATGGCCAGGAACTGGCCTAGTTCTGCAGGCCAGTTGTAGTGGCTTGGCTTCAATGTACTCGTGCATTATACCCTACCTTCCATGCATGCCACTGATTTGGGACAGGTGAGATGCTCGAGAGAGTGCCGAGAGTGTCAGCCTGAGTAAAGGACTTGAAAGAGCAGGAGGGGGAGTAGGAAGGTGTAAACCTAGTTGATACTCAGACTGAGGAACTATGTACATATATTCACTACTTATATAGGCTAAGAGGTGGAATGTGGAATAAGGGTGGCATAAGACATGGAGAAAAGAATAAGGTATAGAGACCATGTGGAAGTATTGTCCACAGCGATCTAGAATAGAACAATAAGATGTAAACAAGAATAAAACAATGAGATATGACTGATAATAAACGAGTAGGAGTGTGAGGGAAAATAGAACAATAGACGGTGGCTGAATATAAAACAATAGGGCTGCGACCGAATTATAATGAATAGTGAATGTCCCGAGGGTAAACGGGCAAAGGGAAGGATGGGGAGTAAAAGAATAATAAAGAATAGGAGGGATGGGGTAGGGAAAGTGAACCAAATAATGAATCAAATGTACCAAGCCAAGACCACACACTAGTGAAGAATGACTTATCACTGGCATGTGGGATTAACGGTAAGGGTTGTTCGGTTGGTACTACTGAGTGAACCAGAGCTTGGTATTGTGGGCTTGACAATCATGGAGAATGGCACAAGAGTCAGATCCACTGTCATCAGATGTTTCAATGACTGCAGCATGAGCTTGATCCTTGTTTTTCTTTGTCCCCTTCTGATTTTCCCTCTTCTCTTTTCTATTTTTCCACCATTCAGGAGCTTTTCCAATGCTGGCACCACCATTCTCCCAACAATTTTTGATAGTATGTCCAGATTGCTGGCAGTTTGTACATTTTGCAGATGTGGCCCGTTTTGCTGATTTCTTCTGTTTTGCAGCAAGGAGCTTTTCTCCCTCCTTGATGGAGTCACAGTGCCAAACTTCTTGGGCCTCAATTTCAAGATGTTGAGTGATGTCATCAGGGATAATCTTCATGGAAGAGGATGTCATGTTGCCAATCATGATTTTGCAAAGCCAATCAAATTCCCCATCTGTCATGGCATGAAGGTATAAGGTGATTGCCATTTTGTCCTTGGTAGGTGCCTGTTTGTCATAGATAATCTCGATTAAATATTTCATATCTGCAATGGTGGCATTCACAGTATCAGGTGTAGTGAGATGGGTACACATCACTGTTTGGAGGGCATTGGATTTGGAGATAGCTCCACTTTGCTATGTCTTGTCTTTCAGGCAGTTCCATGCTTATTGTGCGGTGGTTAACATTTCAATTGCTTGAGATAATGAGTTATCCACAATCTGACAAAGGGCACTAACAATACGATCATTGGTTCGAATCCATTCATCAGTTTTTGTAGGATCTGTTGGAGCCTTGCTGTTGGGTCTCTCAATATACGTCCATAGGCCATAGCCTTGTAGGATAGACCAGCACTTTCTTGACCATAATGTCCATCTATCAGCAGTAAGTATCCCAACAGTCTTGAGCTTGATTTCTGTCATAGCAGTGGTCTAACTTGATAATCTTTTTTCCTTTTTGTGCTATATGAATATTCTGTTTCAAAGTGTGCATGGGAAGCCCATAACCTATTGAGTCTAGACAAAGGTCTCAGTCGAGTAAGTGATAACATGACTAATATTAATACCTAGACAAAGGTCTATGTAAGAAATGTGTTATGGCCCATGCCACCAATAAATCCACATTAATCTCCACAACTACCCGCACCATTTCCAGGACCTTTCCGAACATTCAAAGCCTGAACAATTGCTTTCCAAATTCTGTTGTACTAACCCAAGGTTCCACAATCCTGAACCTCCAAAGATTCCGAGGTCAAGGTTCCACCCTTTGATAAATGATGCACAGGATCATCACGTACCTCACTCCCTTGTTCTTCATTCTGTATTAGCCCCTTGTGCTCTTTCCCCCGCCTGTATTTACTCGGCAAAAAGTTAGTACAAGGACTAGATACATATATATAAGACACCAGTCGACTGGACTATTTGCCAGTACAAATATCGACTTAATTTTGTGTCGTAGTTTCTGATTCAGTTCTGGTAAACTTTCCAAATTTCCAAAATTAGGGACAGACAATCGATGTCAAGTACACATACCAAGACCTGGTAATTTGGCAGCGCCAACCGAGCAATCATCCTATGTCCACATACAATTGTCCATGCCACATGCACATCACTTGGTATGCTGGTCTTGGCTCAGCACATCCATCACCTACATTCCTCACTTGCCAATTACCCCTCATACTCTATTCCACTCACCATCCATTAATCCCACACCATTTGCTCCATAATTCTCGACCCACCTTACCTTGGGACTTCTTGTCCTTGTATTATCCTCGGTCATGGCCCCATTGTTTTATAGCCTGGCACTCTCTATTGTCCTATCCCTGGCCACATTTCTATTATTCTATCTTTTATTGTTCTATTTCCGATTGCATTACTCCATTCTAATTTTACTCGCTGTGAACAATGCTCCCACATTCTCTGCATACCTTGTTGTCCCACATTCCTTATTCCACATGTCGCTTCTTGAACCTATATAAGTAGGGCATGCATGTACATATTTCAACATTCTGGCTTAGGCCCTTCTACCTTTTCCTCCTCTGTTAAGTCCTCAACTCAGGCCAGCATCATCAACATCCTCCTGAGTACCCATCTGCTGTAAATCGGTGGCATGCATGGCAGGTAGGGCACAATGCATGAGTACGTTGAAGCCAATGCCACTACTCCCAACCTGTAGGACTTGGCCCTTCTCGTCCGGTACCTTGGCATTCCCAAAGCTTGACAATCGAGGAGGGCACAACACATAAGTTGAAGCCAAGTCCCTGCAACCTCAAACCTCTCGAACCACCTAATACCGAGAACAGTCCTAGGCCCCCAGCGCTTCCCGTCTTTCTGCCCCTTTCCATTTCCGTCTGTGAACCCGCAACCTCTAAGTCCCTCCATCTCCGGAGTATGAACCCCCTGTCAGAAACAATTTGGAACCTCCAGAACCCTTCCGGAAGTATCTAGCTAAGCACCCGACATGCAGATTTAACAAAATGGTACATGAGCTTATATCAAGGGAAGAACATAATGAGTGTCTCACCTCAGTCAAGAAAGTGATAACGTGACTGAGGAGATCACTAGCTAGCTACTGGTGTTTATATACTGTACAGTACGGGACAAGCAAACTCAACCAAAAATTTCGACCAATTTTCTGGTGAAATCCACTCATTGAAATCGATAGTAGACCATTAAATGAAGTATCTAACATCAAAATGAAGTCAATCTAACAAGCCATTTTTTTTTAAAAATAATTTTTATTTTGAACATGTCAAATTTTTGGCCACACCCCAAAAAAAGCCAAAAAATATTGAAAAAATGTGCAATCAATAGCTATGATTGAGTAGTGTATGATTCCAGTAAAAGTGTGAAAAAAAAATTAAAATTAAAAATTAAAAAATTAAAAACAATAAAAAAAAACTATATACCATATTCATAAACAAATAAATACAAATATGGATCAATCATTACCTGGCCTTGACATGCTGTATAATACCCGCTGGCCACCATCTAAAACACAAAAGAAACATTACTGAACTGTGAAATCAGAATCAGGATCAGGTTACTGAAGCAGATGAACATATAGAGCATCCAACAACACCTACAGATTATGAATCTGACAGGGCATTACCAACTTCTGTGAACATTTTTTACAACTGTGCCATGGGTGGAATGAATTTTGGTTTAGAGGGAGAGGAGACTGAGAGTGAAGGAGCCTCTGAAGCATACAGTTATGAATATGAGGACTCAGAAGAGGATCCAGATTCAGAATGGGATAAGGATGATCTTCAAGAAAGGCTCTTTGATTTTGCTGTCAACCAGGGAGATGACTTAAAGGATGAAGATTGGGTGCCACCTCAGTTAAGGAAAAAAAAGCAGCAAGAAGGCAATGGTATGTTCACATTAAACCCTGATTGTAAATTAAAAATTTACAATAAATTGTCAGGTCAACGAAAAAAGTACAAGAAGGGCCCAGATGTCATGAGCAAGTCCAGTCGCACACAATGTAGATATAAGAAAGCAACTGCAAATCAGAAATCCCTTGATGCATTTGGGTTTTTATCTATGCCTAGACCTAGCCACCAACAACGATCCTCTTCGATTGAAATTGTCAAAGCGCTATCCAAGCCTGAGTTGAGGCCACTATATTTGGATACAAATTTACCTAAAGAGGTGCAACATGACATCAATGCTGACATTACCAACACCCAAATCCAACAAGAAAGTGTTGAGGTCACAATTCCACCTGCCAATGAACAGGATTCAGAATTGGGCCTATATACACAAGCTGATTTAGAAGATGATATTGATGAGGCTGTTGCAGGTGGACTGGAGATTAACTTATAGGAGTTTTTGCAAGATCAGATCAAGAAAGACCTAACAAAAAAGCACCAGATGCTCACCCTATCCAATACCAATAAACTGCTGGTTCTCAGAAATTTTGCAACATTACAGATTAAAGGATTGGGAATAATGGAGGCGAGTAAACAAATTGCTCAACAATGGCATGAAGGAGCTGTAAGGGCAACCCTCTTACAGCCCCAAGGTATATCTCAGAGGTGAGCTAAGCAGGGGGAATCCAAAGAGTTTTAATTGTTTTACTACTGCCTAAATACATGTGGAGTCCTCACCTAAGCAGGGGGAATCCAAAGAGGAAAGTCTAAGGATCCCGCTGCTGATGAGCCCCTTTTATACCCTTTATGTGGGTGGTCTGTGCACTAGTTACAAATCAATACATCGGAGTTTGTAGAGCCAACTTCCTGGTACTAAGTCCGAGGCTCGGATGTTTACTCCAGGTTTCTAGTCATCATGCTTCAAGATCGTTCCTGTCTCCACTCGGTGGTTTCTGGATGTTTCAGCCTCGGAGTTGATCGGAGTTTGAAATGGTACTTCGGACTTGGATCAGGCTTTGGAGAAGGTCGTCCCCTGACATCACCCCCTCTTCTAGAGTGCTGCGTCCTCGTGGCACGGGACAATAGGGATTCGAAGGCCATTGTTTGGATTCTCTGAGGTGCTCCTGGGTGTTGTAGGTAGAACTCTTGAATTTTAGTGGGCACATTCATGTCCTCTTCCTTCACCCATGTATTTTCCTCATATCCATACCCCTGCCATTTGACTAAGAAGTAGAGCCCTCCTCGCATCAAACGACTATCCAACACCTTTTCTACCTCATAATGTTCCTCTCCTTCTATTAGTTCCGGTGGTGGAGGTGGTTCAGACTTCTGCCCTTGAATCGGATCTTTGGGGGCTGGAAGGAGTTTGACCACATTGAAGACAGGGTGGAGACGAGATAGGGACTGTGGGATTCAGAGTCTATAGGCTTGTCTACCCACTTTTTATTGAATGGTGTAAGGTCCTAAGTATCGGTGGCTCAGTTTCTGTGAGGGTTGCTTTGTTCGGATGTCCAAGGCATCCAGGTACACTCGGTCTCCTGCTTGGTACTCTGGTGCTGGAGTTAGGCGTTGGTTGTAATATCGTGCCATATCGTCTTTTGCTTTTGCCAGTGCCGACTTTGCTTCCTCTAGCAACTGCTCCATTCGTTCTTTGAACTCATTTACCATCTCCATTTGTGACCTTGGCTGTTGTGGTTCAAAGCCCATCTGCAGGTGTTGTCCCGTGTCTAACATGAAGGGAGTTTGTTGTGTGGCAGAGTGTACGTGGTTATTGTACTGGAATTCGGCCATTGGTAAGAGCTTGTCCCAGTCATCCTACCATTCGTTGACAAAGACTCGGAGGTACTGCTCTAACTCTTGGTTGACATGTTCCATCTGTCCATCTCCTTGTGGGTGGTAGGCTGTTGTTGCTGCAAGCTTGATACCCAGGAGTTGATAGAGTTCGTGGGTGAACTCCGAGATGAACTGAGGACCTCGGTCCAAGACCACTTGTTTTGGAAGCCCATGTAATTTCCATACGTGTGTCAAATAGAGTCGTGCGGCTCCTAATGCCGTGATAGTAGTGTTTGTGGGGAGGAAGTGTGCCCTTTTGCTCACTGAGTCGACTATGTTCATGACTGCATCGTGTCCATGGGCATCTGGCAGTTCTACTATGAAGTCTACGCTGATAGTGTCCCATCGAGCTTTGGGGATGGGGAGTGGTCCTAATTCTCCCATCGGAGGCTGCCTCTGGATTTTGGTCCATAGGCATGAGTCACAGGTTTTCACATACTGTCCCACATATCGCGACATCTGGGGCCACCAGTAGTTCCTGGAGATAAGTTCCAGTGTTTTCCATCTTCCCGCATGCCCAGCTATTTGCGTGTCATGGTGATGGGAAACGATGCGTCTCCAAAGGTCTGGATCATTTGGAACGTAGATCTTCCCTCGGAATTGGAGGAGGATGTCCTGTTCCATCCACTCAGCAGATCATACTGATTTGGCGTGTCCTTGTCGGAGTTCTATGATAGCCTTGGCTACTGGATCTTCTGGGCCCGAGGTCCGAAGCTTCGTTCGTATGTCTAGGAGGATGTCTCTTTCTTCTCCGACTGCCATAATCCCTTCCAGAGGGCAGATCGTGAACAGCTCCGGTCGGAGGAGAACCATATTCTCATTGTCCTCTGACCTGGATCCATGGTCTGACCTTCTGGAGAGTGCATCTGCCTTGCCCATGCTTCGTCCCGGTCGGTGATGGAGTGTGAAATCAAATCAAGATAGGAAGAGGGACCATCGGGCCTGTCTCTGGTTTAGCTTTTTTGAAGTTTGGAAGTATTCCAGATTCTTGTGGTCTGTCCAGACCTCAAACTGGAGTTGTGTCCCTTCTAGAAAATGCCGCCATTCTTCCAGTGCTCGGATGATGGCCAACATTTCTTTGTCATGGATTTCGTAATTTCTTTCCACTGGGCTTAGGCTTTTGGAAAAGAAGGTGATCAGGTGCCACAACCCATCCTCTGGGGATTGTTGTGAGATGGTGGCCCCCGTGGCAAAGTCCGAAGCATCCGCCTCTACTCTATACATTCAGGAGTCATCCGGGAATGTGTTACATACCATTGCAATGGTTGGTGAATACATGTAACAAGTTGCTGTTTAAATAGTGCCCACAGACTAATGCCAGATAACCTGGCATAGTGGCCTTTTGGCCCAGTTGAAAGAACACATCACTGTGGGAATTTGTTGCCTTTTACAGTATGCCAGGTTGACCCAGGTCAGCGGTTCAAATCCCTGTGTGCGCAATAATTTAGAGGGTTGTTGCAATCACTTGGACCCCAGGAACCCTGGCTTACATGATGGTCCATGACATCATGGGGGTCTGCTATGTCAAACAGTAATTAGAGTGCTTGGGGGGAGCCACAGACAGGCCTGAGAAACCTGTTAAGATATCATCACTGTGGCACCTCGAGGGCTCGGTACCTAAGGGGGAGGTACTGTTACATACCATTGCAATGGTTGGTGAATACATGTAACAAGTTGCTGTTTAAATAGTGCCCACAGACTAATGCCAGATAACCTGGCATAGTGGCCTTTTGGCCCAGTTGAAAGAACACATCACTGTGGGAATTTGTTGCCTTTTACAGAATGTCAGTATCGGTGCTGAGTGATGAGCTCCTTAATCTTTTGGAGCGCTGCGTCCTCTCCCTTTCCCCACTTCCATGGTTCCCCTTTCTTGGTGAGATCGAAGAGTGGTCAAGCATGAAGTGAGAAGTCCTTGATGAAGCGTCGGTAGAAATTTGCAAATCCGAGGAACGACTGGACTTCCTTTTGATTCTTTGGAGTTGGCCATTCCGTTACCCCTTGGACTTTGACAGGATCCATCTCCACCTTTCCTTCGGATATGATGAGTCCTAGATACTCGATC
>QLPI01022050.1:0-13439 GCA_003314275.1 Chroogomphus rutilus
TGCTGTCTTGGTGGTGTCGAGTGGCCCCTAACTTCATAACTTCATAAAGGCTCGGGAAGATTGGGCTTTTTATATACACCCTGGTAGTGAGTAGCAAGCATCACATGCAGCTTCTTGCATCCATGAAGTGTGTGCATAGTGATGGGATGGTGCTGGTTCTGGTGTTGGGAAGGACTCAACAGAGGACGGGTTTGATGTGATGACGCATGAAAACAACATAAAACTGAGGATGTTGGTGCAAGATTGAGTAGTGACCCAAGTCATTGATCCACTCTGGACCCCTCTTCCTGCCCAGTGCAAGGTTACACTGGCTTTGGGCACCATGTACTCCTCCCCATGGTATTTGCACATTGTATATGGGAGCCCTTCATTGTGGCCCAAGCTGGGATTTCAGGCTCGTTGCCCTTTGACTGCAAAAGTCATATGTAGCAGCTAGCTGAGTGAGCCCTCTGGAGCACGCCTGTAAAGGAAAGAGGGTCGATCCCACCTTACCTTCAGGACTTTGGTGATCTCTACAGGTCCCTGGGGCCCCTCCCACTCACTCATGGAAGAGGTCCACCTGAACACCCAGATGAAATCCTACTCAACTGTTCTCGTCCATTATGCACACATCCGGGGAAGCCACTGCCGGTATATTCTCAAAGTCTGTGCGTACCCTACCCCGTATATGTATGGCAGCAAGCGTACGTGAACCAGCTCTCACTACAAACGCACACTGCATTGCTAAGGCTTCAATTATGTCGCCCTCTACAATTGTATTCTACAGCCGCGTACCGAAACCAAGTTGTACAACCAAGACATTTTTACACTCTAGATTGGATCATCCCAGTCCAGTCATACGTTTCATATTTCTTTCGAAACGTGGCAACTCGATCTTTGTTAAATTGATAGTCAATTCGTCTTGGCCGTCGCCACCGTCGAGGCTCCACATCCAACTGATTTCCAATGATCTCAGCAGCGAAATATCTGACGGTACTTGTGAACCAACATGCAGAATGGAGCAGGAAGGGCTGCTAACCGCGGAAATTCACCACCACCTTTATCCCCTTCGTCAATGGCTCCATCTGCCTCTCCCGATCCCCCGGCGTCATCTGACCCTTCTATCACATGACCATAGCCCTTTTCACCTTTATGATCCCACTGCACCATGAAGTATGGTAGGTTTGGTACCATCGCACGTCGGAAGCCACCTGGCCGTGCAGAAAAATCGATAAGCTTCTTATGTTGCGACCACTCGCTTTCCGACTGCAAAATAGACTCCTACAAATCACATTTAATTATATAACGACTGAGTCAAGAGTCGTGTTTACGAACTTTGAAGTATGCAGGCAATAATTCAAATATGTCCCAGGGAACCGGGACACATTCAATGTAAGTGTGCTTTTGCCATTTGATGTTGAGGACAGTTTCATAGAACACCACACCCTTGTCCTCCTCCACAAACATCCGCATCAGGCATTTCATAAAATTCTAAAACGTTGATATGAGACGTGAGATTCTAGGATGTTCACCATAAGAAACTTACCCGAATCTCATCCCACAGATCATCGTCCCCTTCCAACGTTGATAAATGATGCTGGATTGGCACAATCTGACAATGTCCTTCAACCAGTTCTTCGTGGGGTGGACAAGCAAGATAACAACGAGTAGCCATAGCAATGACTGGCATCTTTGGTGGTGAATCATCCTCGCCGTAACAGTGATGACACGTGTCCAAAACCTTCTTCGTCCGCGCGTAATCTAGAGAGGTTTGAAATAAATATGATAGTAATGTATGAACTGTATGTTTTTATACCATTAATAGCGAACTGTCGTTTCATCGCATCCGAGCGCATTTTCTTGCGGCCCAGTTTCTCCGCGTTGTCATCCATGTACTCCAAGTCATCCTATACATAATTGTAATGATTATCCTTGAAAAGACCTCCGAAAGCTTCGCACCTGGAACTTGCCATCACTCACGATGGCTCTCGCAAGTTCAGCATCGAAGTTCTTCTGATCTGCCATACCAGCTCCAAACTTTTCCTGCCGCACCATATCTACGAGAGTTGTGCTGTCGTCATCGGCATTATATCGTACAAACTGCCCAGATTTGGGGTCGTGAGTTTCAACCTACAAAATTCCCTGATTAAAATCAAGTGACTTGGGAATAATATAGCGTACCAAATCTTTTTTCTTCCGATTTCCAGACAATGGTAGTCCATCATTCTTGCCCTGACCAACATCATACAACCGCCCTCTCGCATCTAATGTTGGTAACACTTCCACCCTCACTTTCACTTTACCTTCGCTCTCCGACAAGCCTCCACCACCATGCAATTTTGCTACTTCTGTATCATACTCTTGCTGCAGTTTTGCGGCATTGGGACTCCCCATAAGCTTCGCCTTGAGTACTTGAGCCTGGAGCTTATTTAATTCACGCTGAGATAGTCCAGTCACATCTTTCTGTCCAGAGATGGGCGGTGTCATGACATTGGGAATAGGAGTCAAGGAAGCGGGAACAGGAGAGGAAGTTTCAGAGGGCAGGTGTAGCGAGTCCAATCGCTTATTGGTCGCAGCATTTTCTCGACCAGTACCAGGAGTAGAGGGCGTATTACGATCCTGTCCTCCGGGTCGACGGAAAGATGAGGAGTTGCGATTGGCAATCGCGGCAGCCCCGACTTCAGAAAACATATATCCCTGCTCACCACCCTTGATTGTTTCTCTACCCTTCTTAGGGTCAAATCTACGGCCATACGAGGCGCGTCTACCCTCTCGTTCGTCTAGGATGCGTCGTTCTTCTTTGGCTTCCTCAAAGGCTTCCATAGTGCCGAATTTATCCAAGGCGACTTCTTCAATGGGCTTATTGTCTTCTTCTGCTGTTTCATATACCCGACGAAGTTTCATCATACGCCATTGCGATCCTGGGCCACCAGGGGTAGATGGTCTGGACTTGGGGGGGACATACTCGTCAAGAGACTTTCCCTCCTTGAAATGTGGATTAATTTCTTTGGAACTGATGACGAGCTGCATGAAAATTATGAATAAAATATCGCTCATGATTAAACAGCATTGGGAATACTTTGTCAGGGTTGGGACGCTCTGGTGCTTCTTTTCGTTTTCTCTCTGTACCGAATGACGAAAAGAAGTCCTGATCATCACTTTGGGAGCGTTGCGGTTCGGTGATTACGGTATTGTGCGACTGGAGACAGGGGTTATTAAATCAAGAGAAGAGTTACAAAAAGCAACCAACCATTTCGCCGTCGATGTTTTTTTCTATCCACACATCATCTTCATCCTCATCTCTAACCTTACGATCATGCTTTCGTTTGTGTTTCTTCCGCTTGTGTTCACCTACATCCCCCTTATATCGTAAGCCTGACTTTTCTTTATGTTTTCCGGATTCTGTATCCTCTGGGATTCGATTGTGTTTACGAGAGGCTGGCTTGTCGGTGGCAGGATCAGGCATCAGTGACGTCACATGTCTTTCGCGTGACGATAGGTCGCTGATCTGCTGTTGCTGTATTACTGTAAGATGGTCACGACAACTTCCGGCTTATCTCCTTTAGCAGCTCCCCCTTTCTATAATATATGCTTCCACATCCTTGCAACACCTATTTTGCTTAATGATCATGCCATGCGTTGTCGCAAATAGCGGGTAATATTATTCATCGACACAGGCGCCTGTAGCACCTTTACCCAATCTAGGAAATATGGCATGGGTTGATGAGGCTTATCGATGCTCAGAAAATAGCAGTATTTTCGGTAACTCGTAGCCAATATTATGATTTACTCGGAGGGATATTAAGTCAAGCTAAATATTGGCACCTTGAATACATATATTTATCAATCTGACCCTACAGACCTCATGGGGTCGACCAAGTCAAATCAGGCGTTTCAAGTCTACGTTTGCTCGTTCATAGATTGTACGTTCACCTCCAGCACCAGCGGGAATATGGAGTTGTGCCACTATGCGAGACTTGCCGGAAGCCGACGGGTTAATTATGATAGTACCTTCGACATTCTGCATCATCGATGTTCACTTCATATTTATTCGGCGCAGTAGAATAAACACACCTTCGAAAACTGTCTGAGGATGCTAGGCAACACTAGTATATCTGGCGCTGGTTCACCCAATTTTAGATGTTCAGAATGAGAAATATCAAGGTTCACATCTGAAGAGAGTTCTAAAGGAACAGGGAATATAGGATAGAAACTAAACATTGATGTGAAAGATATCAAGTGTATGATAAGTGTGAGGTGCATACCTGCGCTGTTCTAATACATGTCGACAAAGATTGGCCATTGCGTCTTGTGGCGCCGGTGGTACGACACTATCCGAGGTATCAGGTGGTGATTGGTGCGGTCGCTGGATGTATTGTTGATTTTTGAGGTGGTAAAGGACATCTACGGTCGATACACCAAAACGAATACCGTTGAGCGAAAACGCGCATGGATTAGGGAGAACTTTGATAGACTAGGCCAAAGAAACGAAGGACTACATGGGCTTATCATAGGGTAGGTATACATATAACGTACTGAAGGTAAATTTCCAAAGTCTTCATCTCCAATCCCCTGAGGAAATACGTCATGGCTGCTCAGTAAATCTCGTACATGGGGAACCAGCAGGATAAGTGTTCCGGGATTTTGCTGAAGGAGCGACAGTAAGGGATTTACGAACGCCTGCTGAAAGAGAGCTTGAGGTGACGTAGGTAACTTGGATGACTTCACCAACGGGTGAGAAGCATCAATAAATGGACCAAGCTGAAAGTTTAGCAGGTCAATATCAAGAAGGTTAAAGCGAACAACAACATACAAGAAGTAAGGCAGATGGATTGGAAGTCTTGGCCTCTTCAATGATGGATAAAAATAAACTGAAGTCGATATTCTGCTCGGGGGTATATGGACCACTCGCTATGTATATTGACAGTGGTCGCGTAGATGCCTCCGGGGAGGGAATGACCGGTGGGATCTTTGACCAACACTCAGTACATGGTTCAGAGCTGAGTACAATTGAATCTACCGGCAGAATCTCTTTCACTGAAAACCAGCCACCACCACCATTTCTACCCCGCAATGCCAAAATTTCACCTGGGAAGAGGCTCTTTCCTGCATTTGAATCTGGGGCGCCTCTGACGCTGAAATCAGGTTCAAATTTGAGGGGTACACGCTCTCCAGAACCACCGATTCTTGACGCTTCAAGTACAAGAGTACTTGACGAGAGTTTTGATGAGGATGGTGCAGTGTCAGCTTCTGGATCAAGACAAAGGCGACCGACGACGGTCACAACATCCTGGAATGCGAATATTATGATAAGATGGAATCTTGCGATGTCAACCCTGACAGGCACACCTCTGTAACGGACGATGGGTCTCCAAGCTCCTCGATGTCATACTTCTCTCGAATGACTTCGCCAAATTCATCAATTCTGTCATCCAACACTAGTAGAAAAAAGCTCAAGTTGAAGATCATTAACTGTGGCATGAATGTACCTTCACTTCTCAATGAGATCTTCTCAAACATATATCGATCTACACGACACAATTAACTAACTCAACGATAGTTTATATTGATGCTGACTCACACGTCCTTTTAGAAATTTCCTCTGCACTAGGGCCTGTAAATCTTACACTGAAGGAGGGAGCTGGATGGACGATTCCATCGTGTCTCGAGGTTCCAGATTGTGAGGTAGCGACTCGATGTGAGGTACCCCCTACTCGCATACGTGCAGCATTGAGTAATTGCCCTCCTCCTCGAGTTCGTATACTAGGGTTTTTCTTTTCGTTTGCTTTGGCCATCTCTCTAGCCACATGCGCACGAAGAGATCTTGCGCCATCCAGAGTCAAACCTTGAATCGACCGCGATTTACCCGCACTTGGAATAAATGCAACATTGTTGTAGGAGAATGCTTCCCATTGAAAGAAGAGTGTTTCTCCACTAAGGTTATAGTTAGAGCAGATCTGGAGGCCTAATTGGACTCAGCAAGGGAGGAATGGCATGGTTCAAACACAAAATAATTACATTCTTTCATTAACTCTGCATTAGCAGCCACAGCTGAACCAAACCATTGAGAGAGCTGCTGGCGACAATCGTCTTCATTCGCCATGTCGCAAAAGACGTGTTGATGATTGTGGACGCGTCTGTGTATTGGCGCTTGGAGTTTTGGACCCATACCACCACCTTCAGTAACTTTCCCACGGTCCGACAGGCCCAGTTCAGCCTCGCCAACCCAAGGATAGGCCCAAGACAGCTAAATCTTCTCTCTTTTTTTTTGCACGCGCGCTGATAGATCCACACATACCTACCAATTCCATGCCGACCCCCCCCTCCAATATTCCTGCCAGTTCGCAGTCGCAGGGAGTGGGGACTTTGGCGCCCAACCAAATCATCCCGCAAAGCAGAACGATCCGCTCACCGACACTAATACCCGATCCAGGCGACCCGGTAGCGATCTTGATCACCAGAGGGATCAGCGAAGGCAACAGAACCGACATATCTGCTCTAGCTACAGCCCTCGAATCTTTCGGCGACTTCAACCTAGGCAAAGAAGGCGCTACACAGTTGGTCGCCATCATTAAACTACTGAGAGAGGCCTTACACTTGTACGGCAACAAAAGAGTAGTGACCAACCCCAACCTACAAAAGGCTGTCTCTGACATCAAGGAAGCGGTCACCTTTGCCCATGGTCAACCCTCTACAGCCTTGGCCTGAGTCTCTTATGCTACTGCTGCCAAATGAGGCCTGAGAATCACATCAGCCCAGGGCAACATTCAAAAGCAGAAGATGGCTGCAGAGTTGTAACAGAAACAGATCTTTCTATCAATGAAGAATGTCCTAAAAGATGCCCCTATCTTCAAATAGGAGCTAGCAGTTGTCACAAGGTACTGCAGTGATATTATTGTCAGGGGACTACTGGTTTATTCCTTTTTCCTTCCTTTTCTTCCCTTATTTCCTTTGTTTTCCTTATCCCTTGTGCTTATATTACTTCTTTAATTATTTCTCTATCTTCTCTTTTCATATGTTTACTGTAATCCTTTTTCTTTAATCTTCTATTGTCTTCTTCACTGGCTGTGACAGGTTTGCTATGTCACAGTTGCAGTAGCTATACAGTTGCTACTTACATAAGGGTCCTTAGTTCTTTCTCTTCTGGACCTCCCTACTAGGTAAGCAATTCACATGTATCTAGCTATATTATCCTTTATATATTTACTTCTGGACCTCTCTACTAGTGTTTGATAGTGTCTGTAGGTAAAATTAAGGTTCAAGTCCCTGGGTTAGACCCTGGGTAGGTTACAGGGCTGGGTGGTATCTCACTGTTGGTCTCCTAACAGGTACTGGAATTAGTACCCAAGTAGGTTGCCCTTACAATTATTACTAACTATTTTGAGGACATCCCAGACAATGCCCTGCTGATGACCCAGCCCCTGTGAGGCATTACTAAGTTAGCCAATGGCAACATTACCTTCACCTTCAAATCTGCAGAGGATGCCAATAGAGCCTCAAATCTGTAGAGGATGCCAATAGAGCCAGAGCCTATATGGACAAATGGGTCAGGAACATTAATACAATAGTCACAATGCTAAAATACTCATATGCAGTAATGGTGTACAATGTCATCACAACCTTCTGGTCTGAGACTGAAAACCTGAGAAAGGCTATAAGTGACCTTAAAATAGGAAAATCAGCCAATGCACTTAATAGTTGTCAGATCACCAATATAGCCTGGCTTACCAGTGCTATTAAGTATATATATCGAGTATCTGGTAACTTGGCAGTACTGACCGAACGAACAGCTTAACTTCATATACAAGTGACCAAACCACATATTCGTCATTTGATACTTTAGTCTTGGCTTGGCACATCCACCACCCATATTCTTCATTTACATTCCTTACTTACTCCTTCCTTATTCACCATCCATTAAACCCACCCATCTACTCTTATTTCCCAACCTGTCCTAATTCAGGATATCTTGCCCTTGTTTTATCCTCGGCCATGACCATTGTTTTATAGTCAGTCACTTCTTATTATTCTATTCTTGGCCACATTTTTATTATCCTATCTTCATTGTCCTATTCTTGCTTATATTTCTCCATTCTATTTTTGATCATTGTAGACAATACCCTCACATGCTCTGCATACCTTATTGTTCTACATTCTTTACTCAACATCTCGCCTCTTAAACCTATATAAGTAGGACGTACATGTACATACCTTCTCATTCTGGATATCAACTTGGCACAAGCCCCTTATTCTCTCTCTCTCCTCATCTAAAGTCTTTCCTCAGGCTGGCAGCCTTGGCATTTCTGATACCCTCATGGGCATTCCCCCTATCTGAAGTCAGTAATATGCACGGAAGGTATAGTATAACACATGAGTAAATTGAAGCTAAGCCACTCTGATTGTTCTCCAGGACTGGACTAATCACCAACGGTATCGTCGGCATTGCCGATGCCTGACAAGTGCTGTCTCCTGTGACAGAACTAAAAGTGGTCTATTCATGATCAGTTATAGAATAAAGAAGGCAGTAAATGCAGCTATTGAGAATAGTCTAGCAATTGATAGTGTCCTCTGCAATATAAGTATATATATCCTATGACTCCTACAATACTTTTAGTATCAGGAATAGGGTTACTGGACGATAGGATATGTAGGAGAAGTATATTGCAGCTGATACACCAGACTACACACTACTACTATGTTAAGAACTGAAAGGGGATGTAGTTGTAATATCTCCTAATATTGAAACAATAGCGAGGTTCATAGTAGGGCTTGGCTTTAACTTATGTGTTGTGCCATCCAGACCTTATGATCACTAATTTATAATGCCGAGGACCATAACACTAAGGTGGATCATAATAATAATGTTGGGTGTATAGGTGGAGATGAAGTAGAGTAAGATAGAAGTGAACAGGGGAATCTTAGTCGATATTCTAACTGAAGAACAGACTAACAAACATACAGGTTTTATACTAATTTCTTTATTTATGAAGAGTCTATGTCAAACGAAAATAGCTAGATGAGAAATAAGATAATTGAAATGAAATAGAGAGTGAGTATTCCCAAAGCATTTCCAATGTGCAATTTAGTTACTATAAATAGAATGTAACAAATGACCCAACAATAGAAAAGAGTAATGGTTGAATTTAGATTAGAAAAGTAGAGTGAAGTCATAAATGGAAATGGAAAAGTGAAGTGAACGAATATATACTATAAATAGTAATACAATCATGTGGTGTCAGAAATATGACCATGTGGTGTAACAGATATAAAAAAGTGTAGCATATGATGCCAAGATGGAATAGGTAAAAAACATGAGGGTAGTTGTATAGCTGAACGAGCATATGCTAAATTATCTAATAAGGAATAGGGAACTTGGCAATGTTATCCTAACATACTAACTACTCCTGCATGTATAATTAGCCTTGCCTCATGGCTCAGAATTGTAGTACTAAAAGACCCAGATGTGCCAACTGTTAGAGTGACCATTCTAGCTAGACATGCACATGCATGGTAGCAAAAGCTGTTATCAAAGCTCAAACTCTTAAGGATAAGTATACAACAGGGAAATATAAAGCTTACACACCCTTTACCTTTACAGATATTAACTATATCCTAGGATGTCATACAGCCACATAACCCCACACCTCTTCATAACCCTACTCCCTCTCTCTATACCTCATCCAATCCCAGCCTCAAATAAACTACATTCCTGCCACCTCCTCTTTGGGCTCTGATATCTGAATATGACTAAGGTAAAAATCTCTGAATCAAACAGCAAAACTGCAAGCTGTTATGACCTATTCCCCCCAATTAAACTTATTTCAGTTCCTGAAACCATCCGCACCCTTTCTGGGAGTTTTCTAACCATAATATCAGAAACAGGCCCCTCGACCGCTTTTCTGTGATTCCATCACAACAAACTGAGGATCTGCAATCCCAACTCCCTATGATTCCATAACCAAGGTTCCACTCTTACAGTAAGCATCTTGAAGGATCATTGCGTACCTAACTCCCTTGTTCTTCTCTTTCTATTAACCCCTTGTATTTCTCCCCTCCCCTTGTCTTTAGACCAGACAGTAGATAATACAAGGAGTAGCTACATGTATATAACCCTCAGTTGACTGGACTATTTGCTAGTATAAATATTGACTTAATTTGCATCCTAAGTTCCAACATAGTTCCGGCTCATTTTTAACTTAGTCTTTCATGCATTTCCAACTTTCCAAAATTAGAGACAGATGATCGAGGAGGGTGTAATACATAAGTTGAAGCCAAGTCTCTCTGACTTCAAATACCTAAATAACTAGTCGTACAAGTCCAACACTGCAACCAACCTTTATCCTAAGTCCCTGGTGCTTTATTGTCTGCTTTCCATTCCCTTCCGTCCTAGCCCTTGACCTTATGAACTTTGGCCTCCTACATCCTCGGAACCTCGACCCCCCTACAGAACTCTTTGGAAACCTATGTAACCCTTCTGGTAGTGATATATTAAGCACCTGACATGTGGATTTAATACAAGCACTCTAAAGACATTATTCTATCTCTACTCAACATGGCAGATTCTACATACTAGGACCTCTTCTCATTCAAGAACTGTATCTATATCCAAGAATAAAACTCTCGCCAGCTACTTTATATTGATATATCTTGTATCTGTTAAGTCTTGGTAATGCCAATAGTGCAGATAGGAGTCGGCCAAGTCCTGCAGACCGATCAAGGTGGCTAGGCTTTAATATACTCATGCATTGCACCCTGCTGTTCCGTACGTGCCACTAATTTGGACAGAAGAAGGATCTGAGAGGGTGCCGAGAGTATTGGCCTGAGTAAAGGACTTTAGATGGAAAGAGGGAGGACTAGAAGATGTGAACCAAGTTGATATTCAGAGTAAAGAACTATCTACATTTATTTACTACTTATATAGGTTAAGAAGCAAGATGTGGAACAGGGTGGCATAAGGAATGGAGAACAATAAGATATGAAGAATCATGTGGAGGTATTGTCCACAGTGATCAAGAATAGAATAAGAAATATAAGCGAGAATAGAATAATATCATATGGCTGAGAATAGAATAATGAGAGAGTGGATGAGAATAGAACAATAGAAAATGGCCAAAGATAAAACAATAGGGCCATGACCAAATAATAGATGAATAATAAATGGCCCAAAAGGAAACAGGTAGGGGAAGGGATGGGGAATGAGAGAATAGCAATGGATAGAGGGGATGGGGTGAGAGAAATAAACCAAATAATGTACCAAATGTACTGAGCCAAGATCACATACTAGTAAGGAACAACTTGTCACTGGCATGTGGGATTAGACAATAAGGGTCAGTCGGTCAGTATTCCCAAATGAACCGGGACTCGGTATCATGGACTTGACAGTATCCCAACCAAGATAAGATTGACAATAACCCTTCTTATTCACTACTACTTGTCTCTGCATGACTGACCTCTAATTCTTTCTAACAGATCTAGATAAAATCATAAGCTCTGCTAGGTTCTGCTGGGGGTTCTGCTGGGTGTCAAATACACGTACCGAGACCCATTAATTCAGCAGTGCCGACTGAGCAGTCATTCTATGTCCACATCCAAGTGTCCATGCCACATGCATATCATTTGATACGCCGGTCTTAGCTCAGCATATCTACCACCCACACTCCTTGTCCCCACCCCTCACATATACTATGCCACTCACCATCCATTAATCCCACTATACCTACTCCTCATCCTTTGATTCACCTCACCTCGGGACTTTCTGTCCTTGTATTATCCTCGGCCATAGCTCTATTGTTTTATAGTCGGTCACTTCCTATTGTCCTACCCTTGGCCACATGTCTATTATTCTATCTTTTATTGTTCTACCCCTGTTTCCATTCCTTCATTCTAATTTTACTCATTGTGGACAATAACCACATGCTCTGCATACCTTGTTGTCTTACATTCCTTATTCCACATGTTGCTCCTTAAACCTATATAAGTAGGGCATGTATGTACATATTTCCTCATTCTGGGTATCGACTAGGCTTAGGCTCTTCTACCTTCTTCTCCTCTGTTAAGTCCTCGACTCGGGCCGGCATCATCAGCATCCTCCCGAGTATCCATCTGTTGCAAATTGGTGGCATGCACGGCAAGTAGGGTATAATGCACGAGTACGTTGAAGCCAATGCCACTACTCTTGGCCTAAAGGACTTGGTCATTGTCCACCCGATCTCTCAGCAGCTCCAAAGTTCGTTAGTACCTAAAGCCTGACACTGGGTTCTGCTGGGGGTTTAGCTGGGCTCTGCTGGAGGTTCTGCTGGGTTTTACAGGGGGTTTGGCTAGGTTTGATGGGGCTCTGCTAGAGGTTCAGCTGGGTTTGGCTAGGCTCAGGGCTGTTTGGCTGGGCTATAACTATGGTAGAACCCACCTTGCTATGCCCTTTTACTCGAAGGGTGGGACACAGCTAGTTTATAATAAAAGTATCAACTGTGGCACCTGTGGGTGTTTTCTAAGTCAGACCATTATGTAAATTTACCATAGATGCAAACAATCAGCTGGCGGCATGATACTATAAATGCATCATCACTCATTGCTTGCTCATAAAAAACAGGATGCAATGTTACCAACCTAGGATACTGTTACGATAGTGAATAAGACGTAATCGTAAATATATTGATTCTCCCAATGGCGAAGTTATTGGCGAGGTTCAGAGTTGGGGTTGGCTTCAACGTACTTGCGTTGCGCCCACTTGGATCGTACGGTCCCCAAATTTCGTAATAGCGAAGAGAGACAGAAGAGACGGAAGCGAACAGAGGATCTTAGTCAAAATCAAGATTGATTTTCTGACTGAGGACTGAACTACACCACGGTTCTGGCACAAGCTGAAATTAAGCTTGCCGAACGGATAGATCCGCGACCTGAATTTAATCTTGGCAAAGATTTTTTCAAGGTTTTTTCAAGGTACTTAGACGTTATTAAATAAGCCTTTATTCATGCCTACCTTGAAAAAACCTTGAGCGGTAAGATTAATTTGAGCTGAGCATCCAAGCTATTGTTAGTCTAATATCCAGGTTAAATTTTACAGTAGGCAATCTTGTGTCAGGCTGTTGTCAAGGTAGTATAAAGAGCTTTTCTATGGGTAATTCTCTTGTATTGAATATTCAGACAATACAAACTATTCTATTGTCAAAGTCTAATAACAATGTAATCTAATGCCATAACAAGCCAACAAAAAAGCCCGGGTCAACATATGATTGACAAACCTCATTGCAAGAATTGCAGCAACCACTGGCAGGTACAGTACCCCCATAGCAAGAGCACAGGGCACATGGGATGTTGTAGTGTGAGGCACATGGGGTGTCACAGTGTAAAAGGGGGTGTGTCAGCAGTGGGGTTTGGAGGAGGCAGGGGACGTGCAAGTGTGGCTTATGTAATCCTACAAAAAGCGAAATTTCATCTTCAAAAGAAATTTCAAACCAAGA
>QLPI01022066.1:0-11100 GCA_003314275.1 Chroogomphus rutilus
TCGCTCAGCTTCAAAGCAAATGGAAAACCAGGAACAATTCGACTTACTATCAAATTCTCATGTGAATCTCATCAGATCTACAAACTGAAATTGAAGAAACCACAATTGCATCAGAGGCCTGGAAGATATTACTCAACCGTTTCAAATCAAAGGATCCGAGCAAAGTCAGCATTGTCCGGAAATGATATGAGCACTATCACATGACAGAGGGACAGTCGGTTAGGTCTTATATTACCACAATGAAGGAATACCGAGAACAGCTTAAACAAATGGGTGAAGATATTGCTGACTCCACTCATGCTGCCACGTTGCTCAGGAACGTACCAGAATCATGGAGGCCGATCGCACAAGTCATATGAATGATCACTAGTATTCCCAGGGAAATCGAAACCCATCTCGAGGCACATGAAGCGGACCTGATTGCTCTAGAAATGGAAACCCACGGTGCAACAGCATTCATCGCTCAGGCCAGACCACAGAGACAGTCAGCAGTACCTCCTGTTCAAGCCACCATCGCTCCTCGTAATGCACAGCTGCAACAGCAACAGCAGAACAATCAGCAGCCTCCATGTCAATCACCGATTCAACCACATCAATTCAACCGGCAACCTTAGCAGTATCAACAGTCTCAACAGACTCAACAATCCCAACAATATCAGCAGCAGCCGATTCAATTTAGAAATAACGGGAGACCAGCTTATCATTGCAACAATTGGGGCAAAAACGGACACTCCGGGTCTAGATGTTGGGCACCCGGTGGGGGAGCAGCCAGGCCAATGCCATGGAGGACAAATTATATGCAAAACCTCCCAGCCATACAGCAGACCAATTCTGTAACCAACCAACAGCCAGTCTCTCAGCCGATACCTCAGGCGAACAAAGCAAACGAAGCAACAATAGAGCAAAAGACACCCAAACCAACCAACGACTTTCTATTCGTGGCTACCGTCACTGACGACACGGCCATCGCAGCTAGACCGGTTTTTAGTTCCATCACTACCGAGGCCCTCACGTCTATGGATGACAAGGCACACTATTGGTTGGCTGACATGGCCACCTCAAGCCATCTATGTGGCAACATCAATTTATTTGAATCACTACATGACTGTGCACTCGTCAAAATTCAAACTGCAAGTGGCGACATCTTCACGGCCGCTAAATGAGGCACGGTTAGAATCAAAATCATCTCAGACCCCAAGTATGGCCTGGACGACATCCGAATCACTTTAACAGATGTCATATATGTCCCTAAGCTGCAGATTAACCTACTTTCCATAGGAAGAATGATCAAGGGAAACGTCAGTGCCGTATTTGGAGGAGACAGCATGTACCTGTGTCATGCCGGCAGAGCCATCGCATACGGTTTTTATGAGAACAATCTATTCACCTTCTTAGCAGTCAGGATTCCCAGCGATGCACCAGAAATGGCCAGGTTTTCGGGAGAACCGTCCAATCTTGTTCTGTGGCACCACAGGTTAGCGCACATGAACTACAGAACCATTGAAAACATGAAAAGAAAAGGGACGGCCATCGGTTTTCACCCATATGACCACATGGGACCTATACCTCAATGCATGGACTGCCCGTTTGGAAAGCAGATACGATCGCTGTTCTTACATGTCGAAGAGTTACCCACTAACATTGGCGATATCATAGTGTCAGACATGTGCGGATCGTTCAAAATGTCCTTCAATGGCTTCAAGTACTTCGTCACATGGATTGACTCCACCTCTAGACTAGCCAAGATCGACTTCCTCAAGAACAAAGAATGTTTGACCATCACCACATCATTTAAAGAGTATATTGCTTGGTTACTACGACAGAAAAAGATAACGATCAAACGCATCAGAACGGATAACGGCAGTGAATACATCGGTTATCATTTTCAGAAAATATGCACGGACAGCGGTATTATACACGAAACAACCCCACCTTATACCCCTGAACATAACGGCATCGCCGAGCGATACAACAGGACTTTGCAGGAGGGCGCGCTCACATTACAACATGAATCTGGGCTGTCAAAATGTTTCTGGGTTGCCACTATACATACGGTCAACTTTATTAGGACGCGCATCTTACACATGCGAATCGGAATGTCTCCATACCAAGCCTTCTGGGGAATGCGACCCAGAATTGACTGGCTCAGAACGTTCGGATGCAAATGTTGGTCGCTCATACCCAAAGAAAAAAGAAGGAAAGGCGACTTTAAATCGGTCAAGGGCATATTCATTGGTTATTACGACAACTCAAAGGCCTACAAGGTGTATGTCCCTCGGACACACAGCGTTATAAAACTCCAGGATGTTATATTCGACGAAGCTAAGCACATAGAGAGGATTACAATACATGCTAACGACGATGATGACCAAGAGCTATTAATCAACAATACATGTATCACCGTCACCCCAGCTTCAACTCCAATACCTGAGGCCGAGTGGCTAGACATCCCAACACCGGCGGCACAGACAAGCAACGATGGACAAGCGGTGGGGGTAGTAGAGAGTGACATAAGAGTGGAGGAAGCAGAAGTCGAAAATGTCGTCGAAGTTGAACCGCTGCCGATCAACAACAACCAATCACGAGCACCAAAGGGATTTGACAGCGGCCCCTGGCTTGATCCTTCGAACGATGCATATGGACGAGGAAAACTGATAAGATTAAATAGAGCGATTTGATACGAGTTCGCTAAACAGTAAGAGTACTCAGTCGAAGGTGCAGATACTTCGACTATATTGTAAATACCTAAACAGTAAGAGTACTACAAAATAAATAAGTACTCTAGATATAATTTCAGAGAGTGATGTGACTTACTTCAGTCGAAGGTGCAGATACTTCGACTGAGGAACTATCTACTCAGAGGCCGGCTTATAACTACGCATCAGTCTTTTGACTGCTACAAAAAGTTATACAATAGAATAAAAGGAATATAATTTTGTCATTCAATAAAGCGAAGAATGAATAAGAACAAAAGTTGTCTCAGCTCTTAGACTTCGCCAACATGTCGGATTGATATTTCCAACACTCCCCCTCAATCCAAACGTAGGCCCAGACGTCCTACAAAATCCTCGATTTTCACTTGTGGCAACCCTTTGGTAAAAAGGTCCGCTAGGTTTCCATGGCTGGGGCAGTAAACAACCTCGAGTAATTGTTTTTTGATCGCTTCTTGAATGAAATGGTAGCGTAGATCGATGTGTTTCATCCTAGCGTGATACTGACTGTTCTTGGCAAGAGCGAGAGAGGATTGATTGTTGCAATATAGAGTGAGAGGGGTAACTTGCGGTGTGGTTATTTCGGCCAGGAATGAACGCAACCAGATGGCTTCTTTAGCTGCGTGAGTAGCCGCGATATATTCGGCTTCTGTTGTTGACAGAGCGATGACTGGTTGTTTTTTGGAACTCCAGGAGATTGCCCCTCTATTGATAAGGAAAACGTAACTGGAGATCAAGTGCCGATGTTCTTGGGATGCATGATCAGCATCAGTGTACGCTCGAAGTCCATTTGGACTGGTACTGTAAGTTAGCTCGAGATCCCTCGTCCCTTTCAAGTATCTGAATACCCGCTTCACCGCTTCCCAGTGTGCCTTTCTGGGATTTTGCATGAACTGGGACAGAAGGGTTATGGCAAAAGCGATATCGGGCCGCGTTCCTACTGCCGCATACATCAACGATCCTATCACTTCTCTATATGGTACGCCCTTCATGCTCTGCACTTCATTCGGCATCGACGGAGATTGGTTCTTGGACAAGTGGAGACCGGGCTCAATTGGGGTGGATACTGGGGCGGCATTCTCTAGATTAAAACGGGATAAAATCATGTCAATGTATGATTTTTGAGATAGCGATAATATGTGTTTTTCCCGTTCCCGTTTGATTTCTACACCAAGTAGCCAATGTATTTCTCCCATATCCGACATTTCAAATTCGGTGTTGAGTGCGTTTTTGGTCTTGAGTAGCATTTTCTTGGAACTAGCGGTGATTGTTAGGTCGTCGACCGCTGCAACTACAATGGTGATGTTGTCGTTGCAGTGTCGTGTGAAAACACTGTGTTCTGTTTCGCAGCGTGTGAAACCAATTCGTTTGAATGCTTCTCGCAGGCAGTGATACCATTGTCGCCCTGACTGTTTTAGCCCATAAATGGATTTGCATAGTAGACAGACCTTGTCTTCATCTCCTTGTGCAGAGTACCATGGTGGTTGAGCCATATAAATCTCCTCTTCAAGTTCTCCATTGAGATATGCGTTTTTTACGTCCATTTGGTGTATTTCCCAATTGTTTTGAGCAGCGAGTGCTAATACAATGCGGTTGGAAGTCAGTTTTGTGATGGGGGCAAAAGTTTCGTTGAAGTCAATTCCAGGGTTTTGGGTAAAACCTTGGGCAACGAGTCGTGCTTTGTACTTTGTGATTTTGCCTGTGGCATCACGTTTTAGCCTGAAAACCCACTTACTTCCCACTACATTCCTTCCCTCAGGTCGTTTCACTAACACCCAGGTCTGCATGGTTTCTAGTTGCGTCAGCTGGTCCTCAATGGCTTCTTTCCACTTTGGCCAATCGGGACTTGCCATTGCTGCCTCTATAGTCAGGGGTTCATCTCCAGTGAGGATGGCTGAGAGAGCAGTTTCGCTAGGGTCGCGTTCAGAAGGTGTCATTTGGAGGGGATTTGCAGTGGTGTGCGTGCCTGCAGGTAATTTTCCATGATCGCGATTGTAGTGACTAATGTTCCCTTCGCCTGTTTGAATTCGTCTAATGTAGGCAGATGGTTGTCAGATTCGTTTACTGCGAGTGTCAGAGCTTGGTGGGTCTGGATTTGTGGTTGGGTGCATTGGTTCTGGTTGATTGGTAGCAGAGGTCGTAGGAATAGATGGGGTGAGAACAGAATTTGAATCATTTCTCTTGATTTGGTCCTGCTCCCCCTCAAGAGAAATGACCTCAGGCATAGTAATGAAGTCATTGTTGAACCTGACATTACGCTCAACGCTGACTGACCTTTTATCAGCTCAGTAGATTCGATGCCCTTTGCTTTCCTCATCAAATCCCACCCATCTCCCTTCTTTTGCATGGCTATCTAGCTTCGAGCCATTTGCATTGTAGATAAACACTTTGCAGCCCCATTCTTTGAGGCCTGACAGGTCAGGTTTCTTTCCTGTCAGCATTTCGAAAGGAGTTGTGTCGTCACCCAAAGCACGTGTTATCATACGGTTTTTGAGCCACACAGCATGCTTGACCGCTTCTCCCCACAGGTGTTTTGGAAGACCGCTGCTTCGGAGCATGGCACGGACATGTTCCAGCAGCATGCGGTTTAATCTTTCGGCTACACCATTTTGTTCAGGTGAGTTATGCATGGTTAGACGTTGAATTGTCCCCTTGAGCTCTAGGTGCACAGTGAATGCATGGCTGGTATACTCCCCTCCATGGTCAGAGTGCAAACACTTAATCTTCATGTTATGTTGAGTTTCGACACGCACTTCGAATTTCTTATATGCATTGAGGGTCTCGGACTTGACTGATCGTGGATGGCAAAAGCGACATCCTTTGCAGGCATATCGGATCTTCCCGATTGTACTCTACGATGATCGTATTCTTGTACCACGTGTGAGATGATGTCGTCAGGGGTCAGGGGTTTCTGGAGCAGGTCTGCAGAGGCTGCAATGGGGGATAAATATTGGGAGTAGGATGAAGGTAATGATGATAAGATGATGGTGGCATAGTCGTCCTTGCTGGGGGTAGCACCCATAGCAGCTAATTCTTTGTACATCAAGCAAAGAGAGTCTGTCAAGATTCAGTAATGCCGAAATATCAGTTAAGTCCTGCAAACCATTCCGGGGTGGCTAGGCTTCAACGTGCTTGTGCGTTGCGCCCTGCTGTTCCATGCGTGCCACTAATTTGGGTAGTGGGAGGAGCTTCGTGAGGATGCCGAGGGCGTCGGCTCGAGCGAAGGACTTTAGAAATAGGAAACGGACAAAGGGGTGTGAACCAATTGATATTCTGAGTGAGGAACTATCTACATACATTCCGCTACTTATATAGTTAAGAAGCAAGATGTGGAACAGGGTGGTGTAAGGAATGGAAACAATAAGGTATGAGGAAACCGCATGGAGGCATTGTCCACAGTGATCAGAAATAGAATAAGGAATGTAAGCGGGATTAGAATAATAGAGTATGGCTGAGAATAAGATAATGAAGTGGTGGGCGAAAATAGAACAATAGAGGACGACCTAAGATAAAACAATGGCAGTGGCCAGGACAATGAGTGGTCGTCATGTTGATCGGGGGAAACGGGTCAAGGAGTGGATAGGGGGTGAAGGAACAATGGAGGGGATAAGATGAGAGGAGTGGTCCAGACAATGTACCGGATGTACCGAGCCGAGGCCATGTGGCAAGGGCCAATTGGTCGGTATTCCCGAGTGAGTCGGTACTCGGTGTTGTGGACTTGACAGTATCCCCCCTCTAGCAGCTGAACCCATGAAGCCGGTAAGTGGAGTTAAAAATAGAGTTCCGGGTGTCAGCATGATGTCACAGTTTTGTTTGGGGAAATTCCCAGGCTTTTCATCAACTTTGTCCTTTACTCCCATCAAAGGATCAGGGAGAGGAATGGGTGCCATAACCAATGACGAAAAGGAGCGATTCGAGAAGAATCGGCTTGAACGACAGCGTCAACGGGAGCAAGAGGTGGCGGATGGGGCTGCCGCAGCTCAACTGAAGGCAGACGAGGAGGCTGCCGAAAAGGCAAAAGTGGAGGTGGAGCAGGCAGAAAAGGCCGCTAAGGAGGCCTTTGAGATGGCGACCAAGGCTGCTCATCTGGCTCGGGAAATTGCCCAGGCAGCCGAGGAGAAGCGGGTGGCCCAGCGGGTGGCCCAGCGGGCAGTTACTCGGGCTCCTGAAGAGAAAGGGAACGTGGAGGTCAGCCAGGACCTTGCAGGGCGGGGCAAGGCACTCGAGAACGCGGGTGTCAAAGCTGTCGAAGATCCCGAAAGCCCAGGTGTGCCAAAGATGACGATGTGTAAGAGGGGTATGGATGTGGATATGGGGCCGAGTAGGAGAGGTAGGCCGAGGGGGGCCCAGGTACGCAGGGTTGGTATTTTTTTTTTTTTGTGTCTTTACTTATTATTATTTCTTTTTATCAGTTCAAAAGGAAGCCGACCCGGGAGTGGTTGCCCTCTCTTTGCCCTCCTTGCGACCATTGCAAGGAACGTGGAGAAGCCTGCTCTGTTAGAAATGTGGGAGTGGCGTGCGGGTGCTGCAACGCGCGCCGGGTGAAATGCAGTTTGGCGGCGCCTCGGCAGCGCAAGGTGAGGAGTCGGGAAGAGGTGGAGTCGGAGAGTGAGAGTGAGGAAGAGAGTGGAGGGGAGGAGACGGAAGAGGAGTGGCCAATGAAGAGGCCGAGAAGGGCCGTTACGATGCGACCGAGCGAATGGCCGGTGGCCATACAGCCGAGTGGGCATGAAATGACAGTGGAAGTCCCCTTGCCCGGGGGATCGGGGTCGCGATGACTTGCCGAGATCTGGGAGGACATTCTCCAAGAGAGGGCGAGGTTGAACAGATTGCTCCTCGAGTTAGTGGAAGGAGTGAGGTTCACGGGCCGTGCGATGGTTCTCTTGCATGAGAGTCTGGTTCTGCGCGGGGAGTTGGCAGTGCCGGCGATACCGGTTGTTGCGGAGGAGTTGGGTGGTGAGGATCCAGGTGAGGATCAGTTGAAAGATGATGAGGGTGAAGAGAAAGGGGAGGACAAGGGTAAGGAACAGGATGAGGAGATGGTGATAGATGAGACTTTGAAAGATAGCTGAAATAAAATCGTTGTTTTTCTTTTTAAAGAGGGGATAAGGAAGGAAATAGAAGTATGTAAGCAGAAGAAAACAAGTGAATGTGCCAATGTTCGTTTCGGCAGATTCGGTCGGGTTGGACGGAGGGATTAATGATATCGGGAATAGCGTGTCGGGATGGGTAGGAATTAAGGTCGAGATAAGGAGTGAATGGAAGGGGGATTTCCTCGGGAGGGGAGGTTCGTAGCATTGCTTGGTTGCCACCCCCCCTGTTTAGGTAGACGTCCCATCGTCTACAAGGTGTGTTAAGTCCGCGTGTCAGGCGCTTAGCTATTACTTCCGAAAGGGCTATCCGGGTTAGCATGGAGGTCCGTAACGGGGCCGAGGACCGAAGATGGAAGTCGGACGGACTACAGATGGGGACGGGAGTGCTGGGAACTTAGGGTCGGTCGCAGATTGGTTCAATCCGGTCACTGAAGTGTTCGAGGTCGAAGGGACTTGGCTTCAACTTATGTGTTGCGCCCTCCTCGATCGTCTGTCCCTAATTTCGGAGAGGGGGCGGGAGTTTACCGGAAATGAATCGGAAACTAGGTGGTAGACTAAGTCGATATTTGTACTAGCGAACAGTCCAGTCGACTGGAAGACTATATACATGCGACTATCCTTGTACTATCTTTGCCGGTCATAAAACAAGGAGAAAAGGGAGTACAAGGGGTTAATATAAAAGAGAAAACAAGGGAGTGAGGTACGCGATGGTCCTGCGTGTCGGTTATCAAAGTATTGAGTCCTCGGTCGGAAACGGACTCGGGGATGGTGTCTCGGTCATGACGGGAACGTGGTTTCTCGATCGGACTTGTCGGGAATGGGAACTACGGAAAACAACCCTTCGTCCTTTCGGTCGGAAAGGTCTCGGAACAGAGGCGGGTGGTTGTGGGGGTTAGTGTGGTTTGTTGAAAGCATGGGCTATAACAAGGTGTAAGCATGTAATTATGTGAATCGGACAAACAGGAACGGATGGGGACGGACGGAGAAGACCTTGGCCAAACATGCTGAATGGCATCGTTGACCGAGAGGCCTGAGCTAGAAACCCTTTTGGTGGAGTTTCCGGCGACGGAGCAGGATCCTGGGTGAGGCTTTTGGAGCAGTGGCATGTGCTGACTGGACCGAGGCCATCGGACGCACCTAAAGGCGTTAGTGGCGTGACGGAGCGTAATACTGCCCAATACCCTGTTAATCAATGGATTATAGCGGGTGAGCGAGTTGTGACCGAATATTGCCAACCGATGGATCTAGTGATGTGATAACGGATGAGTGGACTGGTTGTCCCATCGGAGTATCTAGTGACATGTCTATGTATTCAGTAGCAACTGAATTTAGCAGTACTGGATCAACAAATTCTAAGGTGGAATAACATAAGAGTCTAACTATGAACGGATAATGACTGAAGAATTTAAACAAAAATTTGGGGGCATAGGAGCATTGATCTACACCTCACTACTAGCATCTACTGAGTCAACGCAACTCTCGGTGTGCTCAGAGGCTGGCGGGTGGCAGACTAGTCTTCGGTCGCCGTCGCTGAGTCCTCAGCATTGGCGTCCTCGGCATCGGATGCCTGTGAGACGGAGTCGGAAGTGGTGGTCGTGCGGGCTTTGGTTGCCTTTGGGCATTCGGCGACTTTGTGATCACTGGCGGTACAGAGGAGACACAGGTTGTGGTCCATGCGTCTTTGGCGTTTGGTCGGGAGAAGTTTGCCATCCTTTCCGAGGGTTTTGGTATACTTGGGTGGGTCGGGCGTTTTCCCGTCCTTTTTCTTGGACGCGTCCTTGCTGCTGTTATTGTTGCTATTATGTTGCTGGCGGTTGTCCGAGGTGGATCTGTTGCCAGGCTTGTCCGATCTGATATCTTTCTTCGGCTCATTGCTGCCCTCCGCAGACTGTTCAGCTTTTCGTTCCCAATACCTCATGTCGATCCGTTTAACACAGTTTTGGAGTTCGTCGAGTGTGCGGGGTTTGTCGAAATGGATGAGACCGTCTTTGATGCGCTTCGGCAGTGCCATGTATGCCTTGCGGAGGAGGGCATTGTCGTTATAGTCGACAAATGCCGCGAGCCTGTAAAATTCCACAAAGAACCGAGTGGCTTTGTGGTTGTCCTGCATGGTTAGCTTTTCGAGGGCCGTCTCAGCATCAGCTCTTTTGTCCCAAGAGCCGAAGTTGATCTGTAATTTGTCGATGAAGAGCTCCAGGTTGCTGGTCCAATGGGGTTCTGTATTGGGATTACCCATCAGGTACGGCTCGAAACATTCCAGAGCTGTTCCTTTCAGGTAGGAGACCATGTAATTGACTTTTTGCCTATCGTCGGGGAACGAGTTAGGCCGGGTGCAGAAATTCATTCTGCAGAGGAAGATGAAACCCTTTAGCTGCTTTGGGTTGGTTCCATCGAAGGGTTCTGGTTCTCGGATCCTGGCGGCTTGACCGTCTTGTCGGTGGTTCCGAGCGGTTCTGCCGAGTTCGAGAATGGCGTTCAGAAGATGTTGATTGTTGGCCGGGTTCACGGGAGCCCTGGCCCTAGGAAGTGGCCCGGCTTGCGGACCTTGCCTGGGCTGTGGGGCTGGTCGGGCTCGGGGAGCTTGCCTGGCCTGCGGCAGTATAGCCGCGGATGGAGGGGGTGCGGCCGCAGGTTGCGGAGGTGCGGCCACGGGCTGATGGGGTGTACGGGGAGGTTCAGGCATGTTCGCCTGCCGGGGGTGCTGAGGCATTTCCTCGGTTTCAGCATCTGTGTCGTAGTGTACTGAACTGGGTTCGTCCTCTGCCGGATGGGGTGCTTGATCGTCGTTATCATAATCTTCGTATTCGATTTCATTGTCGACCACCTCTTCGATGCGTGGTTCTTGCTCGAAGGGGGAGGCAAGACGCCGTAATTCTATTGTTGGCAAAGTATAACCAATGAGAAGGGGCAGGGTACCAGAGGCTTCGCGCTCCCTTCGTTGATTTACTGTGGGGGTGAGCCGATTGTCATCCATACGGGCTGTGGATCTAGTTTGTGGGGGCATGATTGTAAGAACGGAGGTGGCACAGAAAGCAGTATCACTCAGAATATACTGTCAAGATTCAGTAATGCTGAAATATCGGTTAAGTCCTGCAAACCGTTCCGGGGTGGCTAGGCTTCAACATGCTCGTGCGTTGCGCCCTGCTGTTCCATGCGTGCCACTAATTTGGGTAGTGGGAGGAGCCTCATGAGGATGCCGAGGGCGTCGGCTCGAGCGAAGGACTTTAGAAATAGGAAACGGACAAAGGGGTGTGAACCAATTGATATTCTGAGTGAGGAACTATCTACATACATTC
>QLPI01022082.1:0-12362 GCA_003314275.1 Chroogomphus rutilus
GGCTCAAGAACTTCATTACCGAAGTTTTCCAGCCCATTAAAAATCCTATTAAAATATATGCTAACAACCAATCAGCTATTACTATAGCCTACGGTAATCAGCAACATTCGAGGACCAAGCACTTCGACATACAACTCTACTTTATCAGAGATACAATTGAGGGGAAGAAGATCACAATCAAATACCTCCCAACCGATCAAATGCTTGCAGACATCCTCACAAAGGGTTTACCAGGACCCAGAGTGAAGATTCTCACCGAAAAGCTCGGCATATATTGAGCTTGAGGGGGCGTGTTGGGTGCAAACTAGCATCTCACCCCTGAGAGACCAACCTCAATATACTGTAATATTATATCGATTTCGGTACCATTCAGTGCGCTTTTGATCTCTTAATTTTTCTCAATTTTACTTGTATTTTTACCCTCATTATTGAGGGAGTTATTCGTATTCTACTATGTACGCTACTTACGGGCGCTTGTCCACGCACGACGCGACTAGCGTGGCCGGCTCCCTGGATTTGGAACCGGCAGCCTGGCTCAAACCTTCGATAGGGTCAAGGGCTGGCTGCAAGGTATATGCGGGTGAGACACGACCCATGCAAGCCTCCCTCCTCAGTTATTGACTACACTGAGGAGGTGAGTTGTATAATATATTGTACAAGCCTTTAAGACTGATTTTCTTTTTATTCTTTTGTAAGATAAATTAAATAGGTATATTTTCCGAATATATACTCAGTTATTGACTACACTGAGGAGATAAATTAAATAGCTGCCTAAAGAATTCTTCAATCCTACTGTACTTGCTCATAATCTCATCATAGAGAGTGGAGAGAAGGATTGGAAGGAAGAAGAGGGGATCATAATGTGGGAAGGAAGGATATACATACCAAAGAACAGGAAGCTTTGGGAGGAAATCATTCATCTACACCATGACATGCCCACCACAGGTCACCTTGGGAGGTTCAAGACAACAGAGCTTATCCTCAGGAACTACTGGTGGCCAAGGATACATGGAGATGTGAGAACATATGTGGATGGGTGCAGTAGGTGTCAACAAACAAAGATATTCCCAGCAAAACCAAGGGGGACTCTAGCTCCAAATGCAATTCCAACAAGGATTTGGCAGTATATATCGGTGGACCTCATGACCCAATTACCATAAAGCCTGGGATATGATGTAATTATGGTGGTGGTGGATAGACTGTCCAAACAAATTAGATTGGCACTGACAAATGGAGAGGTTACATCAGAAGGGATTGCAAGGATCTTCAGAGATACAGTATGGAGGGACTTTGGACTCCCAGAGGTGGTGATCAGTAACAGAGGCTCTCAATTTATCTCGAAGTTCACAAAAGACCTATACCATGTTGGGTCATGATTTTATTCCCCTGCACTTGTGTTTTTGCACTTGCATCTTTGTTTCTCTTTTGTGCTTTTCAGTTTTGCATTTGCGTTCTCTGGTGCTTAAAATAAGCGCCCATAACGACACACCATTGCACACCTTTGGGTCTTGTCCTTAGCATCCATATTGACAAGCCCCAAAGGTTAGTAGTTACTTTGTTATATACATGTCTTTAGCATCCATATTGACAAGCCCCAAAGGCCATTGTTGCTCTCAGTGTGTGACAGTTAAGAGTCTCTAGACCTTCCCTGCCAATATACTGACTGCTAGAGATAAAGATGAACCCTTCAACTGCCTATAATCCCCAGATATATGGACAAATGGAAGGCATCAACCAAGAGGTGGAGCAATATCTGCAGCTGTTTGTCAACCATTGGCAGGATGACTGGGTAGAATGGTTGCCATTGGCAGAGTTCAGCTATAATGACAAGATCCAGGTATCGACAGGGTACTCTCCATTCTACTTAAACTATAGACAGCATCCCAGGAAGTCCACAGAGCCATGACAGGAGATAGAAACAAAGGCAGCAAATGTGTTTGAGAGAAGGATGAAGAAAATAAGAGAGGAGGCAGCAGCAGTACTAGAAAAGGTGGCATCAGACATGAAGAAGTATTATGACAAAGGAAGGCAAGATGTACCACAATATCAAGTAGGGGACAAGGTTTACTTGGAAGGCCTTAATGTCACCACTGACCAACCCTCAAAAAGACTAGAAGACAGATGTTATGGCCCATTGTGGCAAAAGTGGGAGAATGTGTTGGGTCATCCCTGCATTTGTGTTTTGCACTTGCATCTTTGTTTCTCTTTTGCGCTTTTCACTTTTGCATTTGCATTCTCTGGCGCTTGAAATAAGCGCCCATAACAACGCACCATTGCACACCTTTGGGTCTTGTCTTTAGCATCCATATTGACAAGCCCCAAAGGTTAGTAGTTACTCTGTTATATACTTGTCTTTAGCATCCATATTGACAAGCCCCAAAGGCCATTGTTGCTCTCTGTATATGACAGTTAAGAGTCTCTAGACCTTCCCTGTCAACAGAATGTGCTTATAAACTGCAACTACCCCCCAATTGGAAGAACATCCATCCTGTGTTTAATACTGTCCTTCTACGTCCTCCACATCTTCCATACAACAAAAGCCAACACCCCCTCCACCAGCCAAAAGGAATGGAGTATGAAGTAGAGGAAGTTCTAGACTCCAGAATGCATAGAGGAGTACTGCAGTATCTAGTAAAGTGGGTTGGATACCCCAGAGAAGAGAATTCATGGGTGCCAGAGAAAAATATGAAGAATGCAAGACAGAAAACACAAGAGTTCCACAGGTAATTCCCAGCTACACCCAGGCGCATAGGCCATATCTTCTACAGACTACCCTTCCGCCCATACCCCTTCCACCCATACAAATCCCTGGAGTGCAGGTGATGTGCAAGAGGATGCATCATGCAATGACACACAAAGGCATGAGTGATGTGTCAGGAACACATGTGTGATTGAGAGGTGTGGGCAGCACACACAAGGCCGTTTCACATGCAGCAGTGGTGGGTGCAACAAGTAGGTGCAACAAGTGGGTGCAACAAGTGCGCGATGGCAGGTGCAACGATTGCAAGGGAATACGCAATGGTGGGGGTCATGAGTATGCGGCATGCACTCGCAATGGCAAGTGCAACAATCATGAGGGAATACACGACAGTGGGGGCGATGAGTACATAGTGTGTGCTTATGATGGCAGGTGCAATGATCATGAGGGAATATACAATGGTGGGGGCAACGAGTACATGGCATGTGCTTATGATGGTGGGGGCAATGAGTATGCGGTGTGTGCTCATGATGGCGGGTGCAACGATCGTGAGGAAATACCTGATGGTGGGGGGGGATGAGTACATGGTGTGTGCTCGTGATGGCAGGTGCAACAATTGCAAGGGAATATGCGATGGTGGGGGCAATGAGTGTGCGGTGTGCGCTCATGACAGCAGGGGGTGTGATGATTGCGAGGGAATATGGGATGGTGGGCATGACAAGAACGCAATGGTGGTACAGTGGTAGGCATGGCGAGTCGGTGCAACAAGTACGCAATGGTGAGTGTGACACATGCATGATGATAAATGCAACATGTGTGCGACAATGAACACAACACATGCATGACAACGAATATAACATGTGCACGATAATGAACGCAACACGTGCGTAAAGAGCGGTATGATCAGGTGAGTGGTATGATCATTATTTTATTTTATTTATCCATATTCAAATTTGTGGTCCTTATTAAACTATTAAACTTTCCAGATCAAAAAATTCTATCAAGAAGATGACAATGACATGCCGGACAACTTTGATGATGACGAGGATGATGATAGCAACAAACACACAGACAAAGATGACGAGGAGGACGAGGAACGAACGCAACATGTGCATGACGATGAATGCAACACATGCACGACACACTCGATAGGTGCGGTGGTAGGCGTGATGAGTCTGTGTGCAGAGTTGGCACAGCGAGTACATGATGGCAAGTGCAACACATGTGCAACAACTAATGCAACACATGCGTGACATGCTTGGTGATGGTAGATATGGTAAGTCAAAGCAATGAGTGCATGATGGCAAAAGGTACAGGTGCAGGTCAATGTGCACAGGTGAGATCACCTGCAAATGCAACAAGAAAGCAACCATGTTATTGCACACACTGGTGCGACATCAAAAAACCTATAAAAGAAACAATGGAGTTGGTGCACACGCTGGCACAATGAGAAAAAGGCCTGTAATCATTGTGCATGCCAGTGCAACGAAGAAAAGCAACCCATGGCTAGCAGAGAGCTCCAGAAGTCCTGGGTCCAGGAAAGGTTACATACATGCCAGTGCAAACAAGGAAACTATCTAAGCAATCTGCAACCCCTGCCTTACCTTCTTCTTGCAAAAAGGATGCCTCACCAATCGTGCATGCTGGAATGACAGCTAGGACAAGTGCAGGGGTCATCTACCTTCTTCTCACCACCTCTTTCAGATGAGACTGCAGGTGGGAGGGATAACAAATGAGGGCTAACTCCTCCAACCCGGTACTTTGGATCGCCCAGTAGACAGGCAATGGACAATGCATGCATCATCAATGAGGATATTGACCTTAAAGGGGGGGTAATGTCATGATTTCTCCACTCCTTTCTCTATTACTTGCTATTGGACTCCGCTACTCCGCCAGACCATATGTACAGTTCTGAGGTAATTAGTTAAAGCTCAGTCTTGAGCTGGTCAATATACTGACAAGTATCATTGCTCATTTCCCTCTTCTACTCCCTGGTATTGAAGCTCTTGTTGTTGCTGACAGATACATGGTATTGTTGATATTGTGTAACAACTTGGCACAGCTAGACAAGATTAGACTACAAGGTAATCTGCTGTCTAGTGTATTATAATAGACCGATGACACTCTTACCTCCTCAGTGTAGACAGACACTGAGGAGGACTAACTAGTACTGCCCCACTCCTATATGTAGCCTGGGCATCCATGCCCAGCCTCACTGTGTCTCCTAGAGATGCAAGTGCCTAGATATATATATATGACATAATGGAAACAAGAATTGGCTTAAACATAGCTGTTATTCCCAACACACTTCCTCAATTTGAAATTATACTGAGCAACATTCTGAGTTACTGACAGTAAAGCTGTTGACCTCAACCATATTATGGATTCAAGTCTGATAGTGCTCATCCCATATCCCCTTCACTGTTGTCTGTTACAATATGAAATGAAGATGTAGTCATAATTAAATGTAATATCTCCCAAGGTCAAAGCAATGGTGAGGTTCAGAGTAAGGTAGGCTTCAACTTTAATGTTGTACCCACCAGATCGCACTGGACCCTAATTTCATAAAGAGCAAGGATATAATTAAGTCTAAGATGAATGGAAGAAAGCTTAGTTGAAATCTTAGTCATTTATCTGACTGAAGACTGAACTACAGAATGTACAAGATCTTTATACTACTTTCAAATCTACGAGGAGTCGACTAGATTCCTATAATAGATAAGAAAGTCTAAGGATCATGAAAAGCGAGAACAGAAATACTATATCCCAATCTTGATCTCCTCTGTGACATTGAGGGGTGACATGTCACCCCACTTCCCAATGGAGGTACCCTATAAGGAATGTAGTAACAGATCAGATATCAGAGATAGAATGGAATTGGAATTGCAAATAAGGAAAGTGGAGCAGAATGTAATGAAAAGGATTTTAAATGTAAATGAAGTGAAAATGGATTTGCAAGCATATGGAGATTGATGTAAATGAGTGGAGTGTATTGACAGGTGCATGTGATGCCAAGATAGATACATGAGGTGCATATAGTTTGAGGGCTGAGGGTGTATAGTTGAATAGGCAAGTGAGGGTAGAGTTAGGCTGAGTGGGCTGAAATGAATAGTCGGGCATGCTGGCATATGGGTCCTAATAGTATCCCCCCCTTACGGCTGAGTCCCATGAGGCCATGAAAATGAAGTTCTAGATGGTGGCCCCATTGGAGTTCAGAATTGCGAGAGTGTATAAGAGTAGTCGTGAGGGAGTTTGGGAGGTAATGATTGTCGACATTGCAAATGGCACCTTCATACATCAACCCTGCCTACATGCAGAAGCTCATGGGTCTCTATCCCTCACCTATCACCAGTTATCTCCAAGGTGAACTCTCTCACCCCATTGACATTCCCACCCCTTCAATTTCAGCTTTTGAGCATAGCCAGGCATTGCTAGAGCAAGATGCCATCAATATGTGAGAGTCATGGGTCAAAGGAGCGCATTCAAAAAGTACAAAGGTGAGTAAAGTTTTGTCTCAGAATTTATTTTTTACTGATCTTTGTTTTGCAATATGCTCAACTCCAGATGCACTACGATGAGGAGGACATCCATGGTGTCTTCTATTGAAGGGCAAGGTTAGGTGAGGACAATTGAACACCTTAGTCATAGGGTCAAGCAGCTGAAAACCTTGCAAACATTGTGTAAAGCAAGGCAACACTTGCCTGAGGAAGTAAGATGTGGATTTGGACTTGGGAGCCTGCATTTGATGTGGTAAGAGGGGAGTAGGTTGCAGCATCAATGAGAGGGGGCAAAGAGGAAGGGTAAGGGAAAGGTTAAGGAGCGGAATCCTGAGGATGAGGGAAATCCAAGGTCAAAAAAGAGGTTGAGGGAAGTTATTCCAGAAGAAGTGGATGAAGACAATAGTGAGGCAGGCCCTTATAAAAGGTCAAGGTTAGAGCTTCAAGTGCATACACCTCTTTTCCTTCCCTCTTTGCCCACTCCTCAGCCCCTTGAGCCATTATTGCCATCACCCCTGTCTCTTCACCACCCATTGTGGTACTAACACTACAGATTGCCATATTGTCACCCACACCTCCTGCCCCTTCACTACCACCTCCTCCTCCTCCAACTCCTCCTCCACCTCCTGCCCCTTCACCCCCTCCTCCTCCACCTCCAACTCCTCCTCCACCTCCTGAGCCATTTCCACCACCTGCTCCTTCACCACCTCCTGTGGTTGTCACTCCTCTACCACCCATAGTCCCTGCACCTCTCTAGCCTTCTCCAGTCATTGCTCTGACTGCCACTCTTGTTGAGCTCAAGTAGTCAGTCGATACCCTCTGTCAGGAGATGGTAGAGAACAGGTATGAGAATTCCAAGATGAGGATTACAAATGAGGAATTGCAAGTAGAGGTGAGGAACTTGTCCTTGTGTTATATCTGTGATATAACTCCGACATCCCAGACATCTGACATAAGGTGCTACAAAGAAGCCCACCTCAAACCAAGTCTGAACCTACCCCATCACCTCTGAGTCTGACCAGCAATGATTACCTTGGACCTCAGACATCTTTCCTTTCTTGTTGAACAATAGTTTTATTGTAACACCAGATGTAGATTTCTCTTGTAACCCGTTTTCATTCATCTTATTGTTCTCTTGACCATTCCTAATTAGTTACAATAAGGACTGCTATGTATAAAAACCTCCAGACTTTTGTACTATACCTTAGTTTGAATATTGACCTAGTATTCCCACTTACTCTCTGAATTCTGAACTTATATATATCTCTGAACCTCCAAAATAAGGGACTGACGATTGAGGAAGGCGTAACAAGTTGAAGCCAAGTCCCTAAGACTTCAAACACATGACTTCAGACCGACTTATGTCAGCTCGGACCTGATGCAACCTCGGGCTTAACAATATATTTGAACTCTCACTCCTGATTGTCTATGAGATGCAGCGAACAAATCAGAGCCATTCAAACAATTAGAGTTGCTTTGGTATGCCATGTATCTTTGACCCTAAGCTTACCTGCCGCAGAACCCGACATCCATACACCACCAAACCCTCTACCAGCCCCAGACCTACCATCCAAACACTCATCAAACCCCATTCTAGAACCCCCCATGCCACCCTCAGACCATACGAATGATAAACCAAACTTGGTGGAAGCCATCACTATGCTGACCAACCATCTGTTAGGCTTGAAGAAGTCATCTGCTCGAACCAAGATTTGGATCCCCAACCCCTTCAATGGCTCTGATACAAAAAAACTACAACTGATCCTGGTGCAGTGTACCTTAATTTTTCAAGATCTCCCTGATGCCTTTGACTCTGACAGTGTCAAAGTAACCTAGGTACTGCCTTGTGCTACTTCAAGCCAGGTCTCTCCTCCAATGATGACCCATACTGGCTCTACAATTACCAGGAATTTATCTCCAAACTAAAAGCCAACTTTGGCCCTCATGACCCAGAAGGAGAGGCTGAAGCTGACCTCAAACCCTCTGACTGCATGACAACCAATGCATCACAAAGTATGTGGTCAAATTCAATAGACTTGCCATTCGTGTCAAGTGGGGAGATGCTGCACTCTATCGCCAGTACTACAATGGCCTATCCAATAGAATCAAGGATGAAATCGCCTGCGTAGGAAAGCCCAACTCCCTGCAACAACTGTACTGACTGTCTCAGTCAATCGACTCTTGCTACTGGGAATGGCATTCTGAGATGTCTCGGGAGCCTCCACGTCCAAAGTCCCTGAATGTCTGAATGACAGGAACAGGGTGTTGGGGTATGATTTTATTCCCCTGCATTGTGTTTTATTCTTGCACCTTTGTGTTTCTCTTGTGTGCTTTTCATTCCTGCATTTGCGTGCTCTGGCACTTAAAATAAGTGCCCATAACAACGCACCATTGCACACCTTTGGGTCTTGTCTTTAGCATCCATATTGACAAGCCCCAAAGGTTAGTAGTTACTTTGTTACATACTTGTCTTTAGCATCCATATTGACAAGCCCCAAAGGCCATTGTTGCTCTCTGTGTGTGACAGTTAAGAGTCTCTAGACCTTCCCTGTCAACAGATGGGGTAGGGAAAGTGAATCAAATGATGAACCGGATGTACTGAGCCGAGACCACATACTAGTGTGGGATGGTATGGGTAAGGGTCGGTTGGTTGGTACTGCCGAGTGAACTGGGACTCGGTATTATAGACTTGACAGGTAGTCCTGCATTGGCCTCAAGCTGCCATCTTTCTTTTTGATGAAGAAGAATGGCAATGTGATAGGAGACTTGGATGGTCGGATCTTCCCTGACTTCAAATTTTCTTCCAAAAACTCATCTAGCTGCTTCTGTTCCTCTAGACTGAGTGGGTACACCTTTCTTAAGAATGGTTCAGCCCTGGTTTTAGCTCAATTGCATGGTCCCACTGCCGTCATTCAGGAAGGTTATTGTCAAACCCCTCCTTTGTGAAGACCCCTCTAAACTCTTCCAGGTAGTGTGCTGGAACCATGTCTTCCACCATCCTCTTCTTCTTCTCTTTTTGTGCCTCTTCTGCTGGCTTCTGCGACTGTGTCCTGGCTATATATCCTTCCTCCTCCTCTGCATATATCCAGGTCACAAATATATGGTCTCCCTCCTCTAATTCTTCCTCCTCTTCTCTTGCATCATCCTCCTCTATACCTGCTCTTGACATTCCACATTCCAAGGGACATCGGTCAAATGTCATCTCTCCTGTCTTCCAGTTGACACTTGGGTTATACTTCTGGAGCAAGTTGAAGCTAACAATGAGGTCTGTCTTTCCAGTATTGGTAACTGCAAAAGGGAAGACCTCCAAGTGGTTCTTTATCCTGACTCTGAGGGTCACTGTGTGGGTTATCGGTCCTCCTTCATTGTGGGTTCCATCCACATTGTAGACAGATAATGGTCTTGGGAGCCTTTCCATTGGCAAACACTTGGCTTTCAAAGCCTTCATTGATATAGCACCCTGTTGTCCCACAGTCTAGGAGTGCTTCAATTGTGAATCCCCTCTTGTCTGTCAGTGTTTCAACAGTGGTGGGTATCATCACCGAAGATTGGTTGATTCTTCTGATCCACTGTTTCCTTCCCCTAAGCTCCTTGACTGCTTCCATGCCTTCCTCTCTTCTCATCCCTCGTATGGCTTCTACTACTTCTGATGTCACCTCACCTTTCCTTCCATGTGTGTGTCCACTGTCTCAACACTTCCAGCCCCAACTTGTTGTCTTTATGCATCCTCCACAACACCCACTCTGCCGTTCCCTCTCTGGGTTTCTCCACCTCTTCTACCATTACCACCTTCTCTTCTCGCTTCCTCTTCTCTTTTTTCTCCTTCTTGACTTTCAAGGGTTGTTCTGAGACAATTTCAGGTTCAGGTTCTGCACTTTCTTCAACTGCTAGTGGGGTGAAGTAGTTTACAGATACCCAGGGCAAGGAGGACGTCCTTTTCACTCCTGCCCCTTCTGAAAATCCTCCTTCTTCAACATGTCCAGCACTTCCCTTTTCTCCTCTTTTGTCCACCCATCTATTGTTGCTCTAACCTTCTGTATACCTCGAGGTTTGGGACAGTTTCGTGCTATGTGTCCTTGCTCTCTGCAGTTGAAGCACATTACCACCCTTACTGGCTTCCCTTGAGCCTTATCAATCTCTATGGGTTGTGGTCCCAAAGTGGGTGGGGAAGCAAGTGGTTGAGCTAAGTAGATTGCAGATTCCTTGGAGTTTGCCCCTATGGTCCCCCTCTTTGTCACTTGGTATTCACACAACTGGCTGTTGAAGCAGAGGGCATATGACTTCCACTTGTGATACATTGTTGGAATGGTCTCCAGTGTGTAAATTCATTCCACCACCTGTGGGGACAGGTTCCTCTTGAGCAAGGCAATATATCCTTCATCGTTATACCCTGCCTGTGACCTGTGTTCCTCAAACTCCACAAAGAACTCTGTTGCTGGCCTTCCTCCTTGTCTCAGCTGCTCCAGCTTTCATTGAGCCATTTCTTTCTTATTTGGGTCATGGAAGGTTATCAGCAACTCAGTATGGAATTCCTCCCAACTCTGGTAGCTGCGTGTTCCTGCTTCCAGTTCCCTTGTGACACGACTTGCCCACTAAGCTGCAAACTTGACTTTCATATAGGACAAGGCAAAGTGGATCTTTTGCATATGGTCTACTTTGAAATATGATGCATCGTCCTCGAAGTTCAGGTAGAGCTCGCGCAGGAAGATATCAATTTTCTCTGATAAGCCATCAAATGGTTCTGGTCTTGCAATTTTGCCAGCTGATGGGATGGAGGGGGTGGTTGTAGATGCTGGCTGGGGTGTTTGGGCTTGTAATACCACTAGGTATTGGTTGAGGTGGTGTATTTGGTTGTTCACCATTGTAGTCAGGTCTGCATTGTTTTGCTGCAGGCCAGCAAAGATTTGTTATAGAAGATCAACATCTATGATAGGATGTTATAGAGATATGAGAGTCTTGAGCTAATGTTAGCAATAACAAGAGCTTCAATACCAGGGAGCAGATGAGCAATGATACTTGTCAGTGTATTGATCAGCTCAAGACTGAGCTTTAACTAATTACCTAAGAACTGTACATATGGTCTTGCGGAGTAGCAGAGTCCAATAACAAGTAATAGAGAAAGGAGTGGAGAAATCATGACAGTATCATACAGCTAATCCTGTATAGGTAGATACTAATCTCAGTTGTTTACCCACATGGACTTATCTAATCTTGTACAGACTTCAACAATAAGATGATAAAATAAATGCCTCAAACAATAGCAACAATAGCTTGACATTAGTCAATGTTATCACCCAAGGCTAATTATGACCACTGACCAGCAGTTATGTCAGAGCAGGGGCCTGACAGCTTTATGGACTTTAGAGAATCTGCAGGAATGATAAGCTATTGTAAAGATTCACGTGAATAGAAGACAATACCAAGATGATTGGCTTGCAATTTAATAAATTAAATGGAATAAAGCTCCAATTTTCGCAGCAAGCTTTCAGGCGAAAAAGAAGTTCACACTCTGCCATTCCTTTGGATCATGATGTTTGCTTGTGTCCTTGGCATGGGTTTTGTAACATAACCTAGAGTCCACAAAAAGATTGCACTGGCAACAGCAGCTTGAGACGTCTCCACATCTTAAAAAGCACTTAATGAGCCTGGAAGGGCAAGTACCGGGTGGATAATGGAGTCGAGCGAGCCCGATACAATGATGTAGTTCGGGGAACTATTTGAGCTCTATATGTGATTCTCAGATTGGAAGCAGAGCAAGGATCTTGTGGAAGTAGCATTTCGCACGTCACCTTTACATGTGAACAACTTTGCGAATTTAAAACGAAAGCAGAGGGCATGGTGGCATTGCATGGATAATTCTTTAGGTATGAACAGGTATGCTTCAGAGTACAGCCAAGAGTGAAGCTCTTCATAAGTAATTTCAATATTTCATCTGTAGGTAATGTATTGATAATAAAAATCTCAAGGGATTCTTGCATTACATTAAATCGTCATGTCAGTGTGTGCCGGCGTCTCACAGCAGAACGGACACTTAGCGAAGGTTTCATGAAATGAGCGTATTGAATATGTTAACGTCAATTGGGGAAATACGATGTAGCCCCTTGGGTTGGTTGTAGAACACTATTAAATTGACGATATTGATGCGTATGTTACTGTTAGTCTTGCTT
>QLPI01022100.1:0-15465 GCA_003314275.1 Chroogomphus rutilus
TACCATATAAGGGAAAGGATTGAAAAGATTCCTAATACCAGTGATCACAGTAGATTCTAGGCATATGTCCCGGGTGACTATGGGGATGGGGTTATTTAGGTAGATAATTATTTGTAATAACTATCTAATAGATGTGTATGGAATCTATTATATTCCACCGTAGGTAGCCCTCCGCGCGATACGAAGGTTTTAGGTTTGGCTAAGCGCTGACCCAGGGAGGTGGCTACGGGGAATGTGGGAGTGAGCGACAGTCGTTTGTGAATGACTCTGGTACTGTCAACGTATAGTACCAGCGTGAGTGTGATGTGATACGTATCGGGAATTATTCCCAGTGTGTCTGGACAACAGTAATATTGCCCTGATGGATCTAGCCCGATATGGCTCGGGGTCACGTGACTGTATCTATGAATATGCAGGGGGCCGAGTGACCGCCTGGCAATGATAGTTTCTATAGAAAGTGTGAGTAAGATCGCAGTTAAATCGTAGTAAACTCAATATGATGTTCCCATTGGGTCCGGGGACGTGAGTGACGACGATAAAGGTGATAGCCTGGTATAATGACACGAGCGATCCAAACTTCATCGATTACGACAATAAACAGTGTTCTTTGAGTGCGAGACTAGTTTATTATTTCCTATCTATCTATCTCTTATAGAGATTCCGAGTTCTGAATATAATGACCACCGTAACTACCCTGAGACGGTGTTTATATGCGGTCGACCCGATGTGGGTTGCTGCTCCTCCAATCTATTTCTGTTTGTCCTGTCCGCATGGTCCTACTCAATGTGAAAATACTCTCTACTGCTTCTTGCAGTGCCCTCGACTCTATCTTTGGCATCGAGCCCCATTTCTCTGCTGGTGAGTGTGTGTCACCTGCATATATGCGCCCTGGATGTCTCTTCTCCTGTCTCCTAGCCCGTGAGTGGTACGTCCCTCTGTCTCCATATGTTCTATGACCTATTTCTGCCCTATGGACTCTGTTCTGGGTGTGTCTACCTCTGTTTCGTCCCACTTCTATTCCTCCCTTGTGGGCGCCTAGTGTATAGGCCACTGTGTCTCGATCCGCCGTGTCTACATATGAGGGCGGTGTTCTGTATATACTTTTTGGATAACTGTAATACTACTTTTGGTTCGTTCCGGGGCTCTCTTATCTCTAGATATATCCTTAAGTCCGGCCCTCTACATGAAATGCACTTCTCTATGCTCCCGGTCCTGTATCTCCTCCTTAATCTCCCCTGTCCTTTATTCCCTTCTTTCTCTCGTCTCAACATAGATAACTCATTTTTAGGCTCTTTGCCAAGATAAATATTGTTAGACAATTCTAAGACTTAGACTGTCAAAGAATGAGCTGAGTCACTAAAGAACAGATGGTGAATGCTCTATCAAAGAGATTATTCCCATAGTCTCCAGGGATTAACAGCATGTTTATTATATAATAAGTGCCCATACAATGAAAAGTACACAGGATTAGGAGTTATATTTGACACTCCCCCTTAATGAGTATCCCTGTGAATATTTAATAAAAAAGACAAAAGAAATCAACTTTTCAATCTGAACATCTCAAGTATATCCTATATCTTTGGTTTAGAGAGTGCTTTTGTAAAGAGATCTGTAGACATGGTGTTTCTTGAACAGTATTCAATCCTAATCTTCCCATTGTTCACTTTATCACTTAGCTAATACTATCTCAGATCCAAGTGTTGATCTGACTATAATGTTCTGGATTTCTGGCCACAGCAATTGAAGACTGGTTATCAATATATGTAAATGGTCCCTGGACATTATATCTAAGTTTCTTAAAGATGTTTTACAGCCATAGGATTTCCTTCCCTGCTGACACTGCAAATATATACTCTATCTCAGTAGTAGATAAAGTCACTAGTCTGCAGTTTACTCTTCCAGCTGATAGCTCTAGTTCCTATCTTTACTATATAGGCACTTGTAGATGTACCAGTTGCCTTGTCACCACTATGGTCTATATCAGAATGAGTGGTAAACAGTTCAGATGAGTCTGTTCCAGATGGTGCATAGGCCAGCTTGTAATATATGGTACTCTGCAGATATCAAAAGAAATGTTTCTCAGCTCTTATATGTGATTTACCAGGTTTAGAGCTGAATTTGGCCAAGATGCCAATTGTGTATATGTGTAATATCTGACCTTGTAGCTACTGTAAGATACATCAGAGAGCTTACAATACTGAAATACTCCTGGGCCCCTTTTGGTGATAATAAATTCTCATCTGGAGCTAGTCTGCATCCAGAGTCAATAAGTGTACCAACAATATCACAATTCTCAAAACTATATACATTAAGGATATCTTTGAAATACTGGATCTATAAGAGATATAATATGCACTTTTCTCTATCTCTCTTAATGCCAACTCCAAGCAGGAAGTTAATAGGATCTAAGTCATAAATCTTAAAGTGCTTCTTTAGTTCTGACTAGGGAATAGCATGGGTTAGGGTAACCCGCACGGGTCACTGGGTTAGGTGCCCTTGGGTTTGGGTGTGGGTCAAGCCAAGAGCACCCGTGACCCGGCCCAACCCGCCACCTCAACTATGTACGTGCACACATACAATACGACCGCACTGTATGTGCATGTATATGACATGAACATGCCTTATGCACACATGCCGACACCAACGTGCTGCACGAGCACACACTGATATGAACGCACCATATATGCATGTGCTGACACCAACATGCCATATATGCATGTGCTGATACCAACATGCCGACACCAACGCGTATGACACGAACATATGTGGTGTGTGTGTGTCATACGTCACATGCATGTACAGCACATTCATGTCATGTCACATGTGCATATGGCATATTCATGTCATATTCGTGTGTGCATACAGCACATTCATGTCGTACGGCACGTTCATGTCATATGTCATGTGCATGTATGTTGCGTGCATGTACATCATGTGTGCATATGGCATGTTTATGTTATACATCACACATGCATATGGCGTGTTTGTGTCATACATCGCACGTGCATACAGCGCATTTGTGTCATACATCACATGCACGTATGGCATGTTTATGTTGTATATCACGTGTGCATATGGCATGTTTGTGTCATACATCGCATGTGTATATGGCACATTCATGTCATACGTTGCATACACCTATAGTCGTGTGGGTGCAGTGTGCACCTGACACCCATCAACCTGTGGGGAAAAACCCATGGGTTGATGGGTTTGGGTTTCCCATGGGTCAGGTGCAGGTCACCCACATTTGACCTGTGGGTGACCCATGCCATTCCCTAGTTCTGACTAGAACTCTTAGATAGTCACTTTGGATTTGGATGCAATGCTCATGCTATCTACAAACACAGGAAGGGTGATCCTTGTATTATCCTTGTTATATACCCAGAGACTGTGGTCACATGTTACCTTGGTAAAGCCAAGAGATTGGAGAACACTATCAATTTTTTGGTACTATATTCTAGAAGACTGCTTTAGACTATATTTCCTTTTAATTAGTTTCAGGACCTGGTCAGAGCTACCCTGCTAAAAACCTTCTGGCTGTTTCATGTAGACCTCTTCTTAGAGTTCTCCATTATGAAAGATGTCAACACTCTGTAAGTCTAAGTCTTCTAGTACTGCTATATCTAGCACTAATTGTAAAGGTCTACTTGGCTGTTGGAGTAAATATATCACTATAGTCAAAGCCTTTTCTCTGAGTATAATCTCATGCAATAAGATGGCCCTTGTATTTATCAATAGAGCCATCTTCCTTTCACTTTAATGCCAAAATCCATTAACATCCAATAACTTTGTATCCTTCTAGTAGTTTGCCCAATGTCTAGGTACCATTCTTTAGCAATGCTTGGATCTCATCAAAGGCAGATTGAAACCATTTGTCAGTAACCTCACTCTTGAGAGACAAAGCCAGTGTCCTTGGTATATTGTCATTAATAGCCTTGTAGATAAGCTTTATCCCTTCTAAAATGATATAAAGGCATATCCTGTACTTAAAACTTCCTCTTCTTCTTCTTCATCTAAAGATTCAATCAGTGGAGTTGGTTAGGATAGGCCAACCATGGTTCAAGGTGGTTCGAGAGAGAGGGATGAGGAGGATGAATTGGAAGTGGATAAGGGAGGAGAAGAAAATGAAGAGGATGATCAACAAAAGGAGCAAAATATAGAAGAGACTCTAAAAGAGACCAAGTAATAACTTTTTTTTTGTATAAAATTTTTTTTTTTGTTTTCTTTGATCTTTTGAATGAATTTCAGTTGAAACCAAAGAAACCAAACCAAAAAAGAAATAAGACAGAAACAGAGAGAGATAAGAGAGAAAAGAGATATGTGAGATGTGCTAAGGATCTCGAGAGTCTCAGTCAAGAGAAATGACTTTGAGAGAGAGAAATAGATGGACTGAAAATTTGAGAAATAAAGAGACTTTGAGATGGGTATTCAGGGGATATAGAACAGAAGCCTATAACTAGATAGACCATTAATAACTAATGAAAGAGACCATGCAAATGCAAAAGTATATAGGGACTATATTTGGGTTAAGGGGACCATGGGCCTGGCTTAGCAGGGTAAGCAAGATGGAATTCTGTGATGATCTCAGTCACATTACTGAGCTTGGTCACAAGTAGCCAAGATGTCTCATCATCAGTGCCTTCATAAACAGACCAGGTAGAGGAGGTTACAGTGTCTTTGGTATCAGTTGCCTTTGAATCATAGATTTGGGCTATCTTGTATTCAATTTTGCCATTGATTTCTACTGGTGGAGGTGGAGGCTGGACTCAGTTGGGTATAGAGTTAGGAGTTGCAGGTTCAAGCATTGAGACATGGAAGACTAGATGCACTGCCTGCATGGTGTCAGGCAAACAAAGAGTGTAAGTGTGGTTACCAACTCAGGTGATCACCTCAAAGGGGCCAAGGAACTTCTCTGCTAGCTTCTTAGAGGGCCAAGTGGTGCAGAAAAATTGTGCTTTGACAAATGCTGAGGATCCTATCATAAACTCAGGAGTGGGGAGCCTTTGAGAGTCAGCTGAGATTTGATACCATGATTGAGCATGACTAATTTGCTCTTTCAGGGCATCTTAGAGTTGGCTTAAATCCATGGCAAACTCATGCACTCAGGAAGAAGTGAGATCATGTTCAGGGTGCATAGTGATATTTGGGTGGTGTCTCTTGTTGGTGAAGAAGGGAGAGATACCTGTGATAGCATTCAAAGTGTTATTGTAAGTGAATTCAGCTAGTGGTAGTAGTTCAGACCAGTTGTTTTACTGATAGTTAAAATAGACTTGAAGATACTGTTCCAGGGTTTGATTTACACATTTGGTCTGGCTGTCAGCTTCTAGGTGATAGCTGGAGGTGAAGTGTAGGTGCATGTCAAGAGCTTTACCAAGTGACCTGAAGAAGTGAGAAATGAATTTGCTTCTGCAGTCAGATGTTATGTGACTCAGTACACTATGTTTTGAAAAGACATGAATTGCAGCAAGATCAGAGTAATGTCATAGGTTTGGAGTTGATGTTTTGTAGTGTAGTCAGAGTCAAGAAAGCAGTGAGTTGAGCCTGAATCTATTAGGGTGTTGATTTAGGTGGTTTCAAGGCTAAGGCAGATGGTCAGGGAGTTTGGACTGGAAAGAGCAGATGTATTGAGTCTCATCTCCATTGGTGCATAATTGGATTTAGTGCAGCCCCTAACTGATGCCAGAGTTGAAGGGCTGCTTAGAGATTTTTTGACTCCAAGGTATCTTCTACTTAGGAGATTGTTGCATCAGGCATGCTTTCCACAGCAGTGGTTGCATGTCCTTTCATGGTGGCAGAGGATGATTTTGGACATTCCTTGGCTATGTGACTGGTTCTTCTACAGAAGAGGCAGAGGTTCTGGTCAAAACAGCATTGTCGTTCTTGTAGTATGAGTTTGCTATCTTTACTGAGTTTTGTAGTCAAGTCCAAGGATGTCTTATTCGGGGCCTGGCTGGGGTTTGGAGGTTTGGTGCTTGTACTGGGAGTTGGAGCTATTGGTACTCTGTTTCTGTCTTTCAGACATTCAGGGGCTTTGGATGTGGAGGCATCCCAAGCTATTTTAGAACACCATTCCCAGTAGCAGGAGTCAATCGACTGAGACAGTCAATGCAGTTGTAGCAGGGAGTCAGGTTTTTCCCTGTACAGGCGATCTCATCTTTGATCCTATTAGGTAGGCCATTGTAGAACTGGTGGTGGAGTGCAGAGTCTCCCCACTGGACATGGATGGCAAGTCTGTTAAATTCAACCACGTATGTTGGATATCACACATTCGGAGGGCTTCAAGGTTGGCTTTGGCCTCTCCTTCTGGATTGTGGGGGCCAAAGTTGGCCTTGAGTTCAGAGACAAATTCCTGGTAATCATGGAGCAAGTAATGGTCATCTTCAGAGGTGAGACCTGGGTCAAAATAATCCAAGGCAGTGCCAGTTAAGTACGACAGTATGTAGGTTACTTTGGCACTGTTGGAGTCAAAAGAGTCAGGGTGGTCTCAAAAGTTTAAGGTGCACTGCACCAAGAACAGTTGTAGTTTCTTTGCATTGGAATTATCGAAGGGGTTGGAGTCCCAACCCTTGGTTTGGGCAGATGACTTCTTTGAGCTTGACAGATGGTTGGTTAGCATGGTGATGGCTTCTGCCAGGTTTGGCTCATCATTCGCATTGTCCAAGGGTGCCATAGGGGGTTCTAGGAGAGGGTTTGATGAGTGTTCAGATGGTGGTTCTGGAGCTGGCAAAGGGTTTGGTAGTGTATGGACAGTGGGTCCTGTGACAGGTAAGTTTGGGGTCAAAGATGCACAGCATACCAAGGCTCCTCTAATCGTTCAAAGGGCTTCAATTCATGCACTACATCTCATGGACAATCAGGAGTGTGAGTTCGAATATACTGTTAAATCTGAAGTTGAGTCAGGTCTGAGGTAAGTTATGTTAGTCTGAGGTCTTGTGCAAATTCTCAGGGACTTGGCTTCAACTTATATATTGTGCCCTCCTCAATCATCAGTCCCTAATTTTGGAAGTTCAGGGTTACAGAGGTTCAGAGTTCAGAGAACAAGTGAGTGGGAATATTAAGTCAATATTCGAACTAAAGTATAGTACAGAAGTCTGGAGGTATTTATACATAGTAGTCCTTATTGTAACTAATTAGGAATATCCAAGAGAACAATAAGATAAATGAAAATGGGTTACAAGTAAAATCTACATCTAGCGTTACAATAAGACTATTGTTCGACAAGAAAGGAAAGAGGTCTGAGGTCCAAGGTGGCCATTCCCAGTTGGGGTTTGGGGTAGGATGATAGGGTTTGGAAGTGATGGGGTGGATTCAGACTTACTTTAGGATGATCTTCTTTGTTGTGCCCTAAGTCACATGTCTAAGGTATCGGGGTTATATCAGGGATATAACATTGTCCTTGCCTTTGCCCTTTGATTGGTTTGTGTTGTCCTTGCTGCTGTTGGTGTTGTTGTTGCCTTGCTGGCATTTGTCTGTGTTGCCAGACTTGTCCGATTTCAAATCTTTCTTCAGCTCACTACTACCCTCTCAAGCCTGCTCCACCTTCCTTTCCCAATACCTTATATTGATCTGTTGGACAAGATTTTGCAGGTCATTAAGATTGTGGGATTTGTCAAAGTAGATTAGGCTATCATTGATACATTTCAGTAGAGCCGTATATGCCTTTCAAAGGAGAGCATTGTCATTGTAGTTAATAAGAGCTGAAAGCCTGTAAAATTCAACAAAAAACCATGTAGCCTTATAATTGTCATGCATGGTTAACTTCTCGAGAGTGAGTTTGGCATTGGTGTTAGATACCAGGAATGCCAATGATGTATGGGCTGAGCACTATTGCAATAGTGCTGACTTCATGATGTGGGCAGGAATTGGCCAAGTCCTGCAGACCAATCGGAGTGGCTTGGCTTCAACATACTCATGCATTACACCCTACTTTCCATATGTGCTACTAATTTAGAACAGATGTAATACCCAGGAGAGTGCCAAGAGTGTCAGCCCAAATAAGGGACTTCAGATGGGAGAAGAGAAGATAGGAAGACATAAACCTAGTCGATATTCAGAACAAGGAACTATCTACATACATGTGCTACTTATATAGGTTAAGAAGTGAGATGTGGAATCAGGGTGGCATAAGGAATGGAGAACAATAAGGTATGAAGAGCATGTGGAGGTATCGTCCACAATGATCAAGAATAGAATAAGGAATGCAAACGAGAATAGAACAATGAAAATAAGATAATAGAAATGTGGCCAAGAATAAGATAATAGAAAATGACCAAATATAAAACAATAGGGTCATGGCTGAGGATAAAACAATGAAGAAATGTCCTGAGGTAAAACAGGCAAAGGAATAGGAAGTAAATGGGGTGGGATTAAAAAAAATGAGGGAAGAGTGGGTGAGGGTTAGGAATGGGGAATGTAGATGATGAATGTGCCAAGCCAAGACCGACATACCAAGTGACATGTGTATGACTTGGTCACTTTGCACATGGAATTAGGCTGATTGTTCAGTTGGCACTGCCAAGTTACCCAATACTCAGTATGTGTACTTGACAATCGGCTTGTTTGTCCCATGAACCAAAATTGATTTGTAGTTCATCGATAAATAATTCCAAGTCAGTTACCAAACAATGTTCTATGTTTGGGTTACCAATCAAATAAGGCTTGAAGCATTCCAAAGCCATTCCCTCCAGGTAAGAGACTATGTCATTGACCTTTTGCCTGTCATTGGGAAACAAGTTGGGCTGTATTCAAAAATTCATCCTATATAAAAAAATTAAGCCTTTCAGCTTCTTTGGGTCACTCCCATTTGTTGAGATTTTCACAGTCAGTCCAGACCTTCCTTTCTTGTTTCAATTATCCAAGTGTGGCATGGTGGACAATCACCATTCTTTCCTTTGTTCCATTAACCGCAAGTGGCACTGTAGACTTTCCATTGTCTATTTTTCATTGTCACATTTCCTTTTGTTTCTTTCCTTTTGTTTCACTTCTTATAAGTACAACCCGTTCAGATAGCACTACTTCAGACTTTAGAGCGGAAGTCTGAAGTAAGTACTTCTTCATATATTTCACTTCATCCAAACTTACTGTTATTCCATAGTTACTCTTGTGTCTAGGTATTTACTATGAATATAAGAGACTTTAGAGCGGAAGTCTGAATTACTCTTGTGTCTAGAATTTTACACCATTAAGGTGTCAAGTGTGCATACCAAGCACCCAGTAATTTGGCAGTGCCGACCAAATGATCAGTCTAATTCCATGCGCAAGTGACCAATCCACACATATGTCACTTGGTACATTGGTCTGAGCTTGGCACATTTACCATCTACATTCCCTATTCCTATTCATCATCCACTCTTTCCCACTCATTATCCATTAATCCCCACCCCATTTATTCCTTATTTCTCGGCCTGTCTCATCTCAGGACATTTCTTTATTGTTCTATCCTCAGCCACAACCCATTGTTTTATATTCGGTCATTTTCTATTATCCTATTCTTGGCCACATTTCTATTATCTTATTTTCATTGTTCTATTCTCGTCCACATTCCTTATTCTATTTCTGATCATTGTGGACAATACCTCCACATGCTCTGCATACCTTATTATTCTCCATTTCTTATTCCACATCTCACTTATTAACCTATATAAGTAGCAAATATATGTAGATAGTTCTTCACTCTGAATATCAACTTGGTTTACATCCTCTAGTCTTCCCTTCTCCCATTTGAAGTCCCTTACTTGGGCTGATACTCTCAGCACTCTCCAGAGTCTTCCTTCTGTCCAAATTAGTAGCATGCATGGAAAAGCAGGGTGCAATGCACGAGTATGTTAAAGCCAAAGCCACCTCAATCAGTCTGCATGACTTGGGCCGATTCCCATCAGCACTATCAGCATTACCAATACCTAACAGAGGGGATCTAGTTTGTGAATCCTAGAGGCCTGACTATCCTGATGGTGTTGCCAGGCCATTCTGCCAAGTTCAAGGATCACATTTAAAACATCATTATTGGCAGGACCCTGAGGGGCCCTTGCCTGCAGAGCTTGCCTAGGTTGAGGAGGTATAGCCCTGGGAGTGTGCAGCGGGGTAGGCGTGGATGGTACTGAAGGTGCTGCCTGTGCCTCTTGACCAATGTGAGGCTGTCCATCAGCATCGGTACCCTCATGAAAGTGTGCTGACCTGAGTTCTTCCTCCGCTGAGTGGATTTTCTGATTGCCATTTCCATTGTCTTTGTACTCAATATCATTGTCAACCACCTCCTCGATGCATGACTGCTGCTGAAAGGGGGAGGCAAGACATTGTAGTTCGATTGCCAGTGGCAGAGTATAACTGATGCAGAAGGGTGGAGTGTCAGAGGCACCATCCACCCTGTACTGTAAAACTGGTAATTTGGCAGTACTAACCAAGCAGTCAGACTACATCCACATACAAGTGCCCATGCCACATGCAAGTCACTTGGTACCCTGGTCTTGGCTTGGCACATCCACCATCTACATTCCTTGCCCCTATCCCTCATCCACTCTATGCCATTCACCACCCATTAATCCTACCATGCCTACTCCTTATTCCTCAATCTGCCCCACCTCAGGACATCCTATCCTTGTTTTATATTTGGTCACAACCCTATTGTTTTATAGTCAGGCACTCCCTATTGTCCTATCCTTGGCCACATTTCCATTATTCTATTTTATTGTCCTATCCCCATTTACATTCCTTCATTCTAATTTTACTTGTTGTAGACAATATCCCCACATGCTCTGCATACCTTATTGTTCCACATTCCTTATTCTACATGTCGCTTCTTAACCTATATAAGTAGGACATGCATGTACATACTTCCTCATTATGGGTATCGTCTAGTCTTATGCCCCTTATCTCCTCTTTCCTCTGTAAAGTCCTCTACTCAGGCTGGCACTTTTGGCACCCCCCAAGTACTTCCTCTGTCCCAAATTGGTGGTACGCATAGCAAGTAGGGTGCAACACACGAGTACACTGAAGTCAAAGCCATTACTTCTGGCCTGCAGGACTTGGCCATTACCTGCCCACATCTTTGGCATTACTGAAGCTTGACACTTTCATGATCCTTGGACTTTCTTATCTATTATAGGAATCTAGTCGACTCCTCGAATCCACACTGCAGTATTCCACCTAGTCCTCTATTATTGATTGGAATTGAAAAGACTTTGAACTGACTTTATGGTATGAAACTTAACATAGCTAGGTAACCAAACTTAGGAATCCACCCATTGCTAGACACTGTATGACAGCTCTCAGGCACCACTGGAGTTGCTCTTATATTAGGAAAACCTCTACCAAACAAGGACTGGGCATTGTGTCATGGTGCAACTATAGGTGTTTTTGGTTTCAGCAATTGCAACTAGGAGAGCACCACCTCACTTGCATACCAGACACCTGACTCCCCCCTCCTCTACAGCTGCAAAAGTGCCAGTGACTGACTCTCCCTACCCAGCAATGCATTCTGAGTTAGATGCCAATGAGTGACTTCTGAGGCTGGAGTAGAAACTGGTAGAGAATCAAGCAGCCAATGTAGCTATTAGTGAAGCCCTTCAGGTGATTATGTCTAAACTTAACAACAACCCCATGCACAGAGACTTAGAATTCATGGACCCCAAAGACAATCTGATGTCAAGCATGCATGCAGACTCCTCAGACTCTATGCCTTGAGCTGACTCCCAAGTTCAATGGACCCCCCTTTCCGATTTTAATGGAGACCAAGAGAGAGGTAGAGCCTTTCTTAACTCTTACACCATCTATTTCACGGTCTGTGGCAATTAATTCTCCAGTGATCAAGCCCACATCCACTGGGCCTTGTCATACTTCAAGTTAGGATGAGCAGCTCTATTTGCCAACAAGGTCCTGTGAAGCAAATGGGTGGGATGATCCCATTATCCCAACTGGAAGGCTTTTAAGACAGATGTGGTAGAACACTTCTTCCCAAGGAATGAACAACTCTCAGCCCTGATGTGACTCAAAGGTACAGGCTGGTTCCAAGGCAGGGACTTGGTGGAGGAGTACATTGACCGCTTTGAAGAACTGGTGGCCTTAAGCAGAGTATCACAATAAGATGATCGTGATTAAGTTCCAAAAAGGGCTAGAACCTGGGATCTAGTCCAGAGTGGCCTTACTCAGGGATGGGATGCCTGACTTTGATAACCCCAAGGGGTGATATGAAACTGCTTGGAAGGTGACTTGCAACTGAGAAGCAAATGAGGCCTTTGTAGAAACTAACAGAAACCACATTCAAATGGCCCCTCATCCTCCTGTAGCACTCCCTAAGACAACCCCTATCTTCTCTAGACAGGCAGGAATCATGACCTGCAACTTTGGCATTCACTGCTTTATGCCAACAGCTGTCCTAACTCTGAAGGAAGGACCCACCCCTAAGGAAGTGGACTGAGCTTGAATCAAAGATGGCCTGCCCAGGACCTGCTACCAATACAAGGAAATGGGGCACTATGCTTGGGAATGCACCCTGGCCTTTGACATCAGGACCATGAGTATAGATATCCAAGCTACTTGCATTGGCAGACGTATCCAAAATGCCACCTCCTAAGATGCAGGTAGAAGCTGAGGTTGTGTTAAGTCTCAGTAATACTGATAGTGTGGATGGGAGTTGGCCAAGTCCTGCAGACCGATCAAGGTAGCTAGGCTTCTTTTAAATCATCAAGCACTCCAGGCCCAAGGAAACCTCCAAAAACACTTATACTTTTGCCTATCTCTACTTGGACCCACAAGGAACCACAGCCAGGCGCCAAACACTTATACATAAAAAATGGCACTAAACTCCTGGTTTAAGTTCTCAAGTCAACAAATTCCTCTGTAGCATAATCTTAATCTTAATCTTACACTCACCCATAATCCACCAGATTACCAGTGCAGCCAAGCACTTATATAAGTTAGTCCAAAGACCACTTAGATACATTGATCCAAAGACCAGTTGCCACCCTTTCCATTAATAGGTCTGAAGACCCATTGGCAAATGGAGGTTTATTCCAAAGAGTAAATCTCACCCCTCTACCAAAGTAGAAGGTTCTTAGCTAAAATTGAAAAGGTATGCATAAATATAGTAAAAGAACTAAATCAGATTATATAGAATATCAGTGGAAATAATCCTAGGCAAGGGTAGAACTAATAGTTTATACCTATAAACTATTATTCCTACATGTAATTGACAAGGTACCTGCCAAGGCCCCCTCTAAACAAATCTTTTTGGACAATAACCTGGACTGGCATTAACTTGCTATTGTCTTGTCAGAGAACTTGATTAGGCTTTATTCTGTCAAGCTTTGGTTGCTGACGGACTTCGGTACCGCCGAAGGTTGTCGGGCAGACAATGGCCAAGTCCTGCAGGCCAAGAGTAGTGGCGTTGGCTTCAACGTACTCGTGCATTGCACCCTACTTGCCATGCGTGCCACCGATTTGCAACAGACAGGTACTCGGGAGGATGCTGGTGATACCGGCCCGAGTCGAGGACTTTAACAGAGGGGAAGAAGGTAGAAGGGCCTAAGCCTAGTCGATATCCAGAATGAGGAAATATGTACATGCATGTCCTACTTATATAGGTTTAAGAGGCGACATGTGGAATAAGGAATGTGAGACAACAAGGTATGCAGAGCATATGGTTATTGTCCACAACGAGTAAAATTAGAACGAAGGAATGCAAAACGGGGATAGAACAATAAAAGATAGGATAATAGAAACGTGGCCAAGGATAGGACAATAGGAAGTGCCCGACTATAAAACAAGGGCTGTGACCGAGGATAAGACAAAGGCAGGAAGTCCCGAGGTGAGACAGGCCGAGAATTAATGGGTAGTTATGATAGGGTTAGGGAGGGGTCAAGAGTAGGCGTGGGATGGGAGTGAGGACTATGACCGGTATGTGTGTCGAGCCGAAACAACTCGTCGAGTGACTTGTACATGGTTACTAACGGAGTGTCTGGTCAGTACTGCCGAGTTACCGAATCCTCGGTACGTGTACTTGACATATTCACACCAAAGTTTTGTCACACTTCTTGGGTTCATTAACAGTTCTAAACCAGAATTATGTACCCCTGTACCTGTACATAATCAGTTCTCCATACTAGAGCCCAAGAATGAAACAACCCCCATTCCAACTCCCTAGACCAAACAACCAAAGAAAGATATACTTAAAACTGAACTATCTCTAAAGCTACTTCAAACCTGGCCTAAGCGATGGGAGAAGTGACTTCCCAAGAAATATGTGATAGCAACCACCCTGACCCTAAATTCCTGGTCATTGAGGTCAAGATCCAGACTATGGACATGGCCGAAATAAAGTTGGGACCAGCTGTTATGGCTTGTCCCCCCAGTAAACCCATTTTAATTCCCACCAACTGCCTGCACCCTTTCCAGGACTTTTTCGACCATAAAACCTGGAATGACCACCTTCTATAATTCTATTGCAACAATCCAAAGTTTCCGCAATCCTGACCCCCCTGTAATTCCATGGCCAAGGTTCCACTCCTTTGATAGGCAACTCACAAGATCACTATGTATCTCACTCCCCTATTTTCACATTTCTATTAACCCCTTGTATTTTTCTCCTCCCCTTGTCTTTTGACCAGACCATAGATAATACAAGGAGTAGTTACATGTATATAACCCCCCAGTCGACTGGACTATTTGCCAGTATGAATATCGACTTAATTTGCATCCTAAGTTCCAATTCAGTTCCGGCACTTTCCAACTTAGTCTTTTTGCTTCTCTAACTTTCCAAAATTAGGGACAGACGATTGAGGAGGGCACAACACATAAGTTAAAGCTAAGTCCCTCTGACTTCGAACACCCAAACAACTAGTTGTACCAATTCATTACTACAATTAACCTTTACCCTAAGTTCCCAGCACTTTCAGTCCTTTCCATCCTATTTGCAAATCCAACCCTTGACCCCCTACGACTCTGGAATCTCGACCCCCTCCACAGAACCCTTTGGAAACCTATGGAACCCTTCCAGAAGTATTTTCTTAAGCGGCTGACATGTAGATTTAACACCAGCCCTTGTAGACTGTGGAGCCACTGGTTAGTTCATAAACCAAGTGTTAAATCCGCATGTCGGCACTTAGCTAGAGGCTTCCGGAAGGGTTCCTGGAGGGTTCCGAATGATTTTCGAAGGGGGTTTTGTACTCCGGGGATGGAGGGACTAAAGGTTGTGGATTTGGGATCGGATCGGAATGGGGACGGAAAGACGGGAAGTGCCAGGAGTCTTAGGACTGTTCACAGTATAGAGTGGTATGAGTGGTTCGAGGTCACAGGGACTTGGCTTCAACTTATGTGTTGCGCCCTCCTCGATCGTCTGTCCCTAATTTCGGAAAGTCGGAAAGTTTACCGGAACTGAATCGGAAACTACGACGCAGAATTAAGTCGATATTCATGCTGGTAAATAGTCCAGTCGACTGATAACTTATATACATGTATCTAGTCTTGTACTAT
>QLPI01022157.1:0-10233 GCA_003314275.1 Chroogomphus rutilus
ATAAATAAATTAGCTGCTCAAAGAATTCTTCTATCCTACTGTATTTGCTCATAATCTCATCACTTAACAGAAGAGAAGAAGGTAGAAGGGCCTAAGCCTAGTCGATACCCAGAATGAGGAAATATGTACATGCATGTCCTACTTATATAGGTTAAGAAGTGACATGTGGAATAAGGAATGTGGGACAACAAGGTATGCAGAGCATGTGGTTATTGTCCACAACGAATAAAATTAGAACAAGGAATGCAAAGCGGGGATAGAACAATAAAGGATAGGATAATAGAGTCGTGACGCAAGATAGGACAATAAGGAGTGGCCGAGTATAAAACAATGGAGTCGTGACCGAGGATAATACAAGGACAGGAAGTCCCGAGGTGAAACGGACCAAGGAGTGTGGATGGTGGATGTACCGAGCCGAGACCGGCGCACCAAGTGTTATGCATGCGGTGTGGCTACTTGGTCGTGGATATAGGATGTTTGTTCGGTCGGTACTGCCGGCGGATGGGTCTCGGTACGTGGACTTGACATACTCCCTCATTCTGGGTATCAACTAGGCTTAGGCCCCTTACCTTCTCTTTCCCCTGTAAAGTCCTCTACTCGGGCTGGCACCTTCGGCACTCTCCCAAGTATTCCTTCTGTTCCAAATTGGTGGCATGCAAGGAGAGTAGGGTACAATGCACCAGTATGTTGAAGCCAAGCCACTACTTTTGGCCTGCAGGACTTGGCCACTCCCCGCCCACATCTTTGGCATTACCGATGCTTGACAAGAACTGACCACACACTTACAGTATCTTATACTAATTTCTTATCTATGAAGAGTCCATGAAGGGGAATAGATTCCTAAACTAGATGAGAAATGTGAGGGTTGAAACAAAATAAGAAGTAAGTGTTTCTAAGGCAATTGAAAAATTTAACAGAATGACACATGTCATTCTGTTACTTGATGGAGTGTGTAAGGGCAACTCTCCAACTTCTCTGGAAGTATCTCACAAAGAGTCTTAGGTAGAGGGGATCCAAAGAGAACCAAGTCAGGATCCCCTTACCTAATTACTAGCTATATAGCTACTGAGTCACAACAAGTGCAAATAGTGAGGAAATAACTGGTAGCATGAATGAAGAAAAGGGATAATAGGATAGGAAGGGAGTAAGTGATATAGGAAATTAAGGAAAATATATGGAAATAAAGGAAAAGGAAATGGGGCCTAAGGGTTATCCCCTAACATCACCCCCTGTCTATGGCACAGTGTCCTTGATGTTCTGGAAAAAAATGATCCCTCTGCAGAGCATCTGGCCTAAGCCTGAGTCATTGCTGAGAGGCCCACAGGTCCTCACTAGGTGCAGGTTGTCCTCTAGGTTAGGTTGGAGTCCCTATGACTATGTCTCAGTCTGACCTAGGTCATCACCAAGGGTAGTAACCCCAGGCTTGGTCCTCAGAGCTACACATCAGTATCAGGGTCCTGGGCTTGTGAGATTACAGCTGCTCATCTAGCCTTCTCAGACTTTGCAACTGTAACAGGACCTCTAGGTCTGGACCCCCTTTCTACCATACACTACCCACAATGTATCTCTAAAAAAGGTCATACCTCTGGGGTGCTGCTACCCCCTCTCTAGGATGCAGCCATTCTGATGGATGTGTTGGAGGTGTGAGAGGGACAGAGGCATATGGAAGCCCAGGATCATGGAAATACAGAATGTGGGTCATGGATTCACAGAGGTATGGGGAGACAGACATGCAGAAATCTGGAGAGCAGACACATGGGAGTGTAGAGGATAGATGTATGGGAGCACTGAAAAATAGATACATGGGGATGCAAGGAACAGTCATGCCAGGGATGTGGATTGTGAGCCACGGACTCATGGGAAAGGATGGCCAGAGATGTAGACACATGAAAGTGCAAGTAGACATAGCAGCAGCAGCCAGTAGCAATCTTGGGGTTAGAAGAATGAGCCCAGATTGCCCCCTCAGGACTATAGGACTACATAGATGAGCAGTGATGACATGCATGTGGAAAAGCAGGGGCAGACAGCACGGGAGTATCAGAAGTAGACAGGTGGAGATACAGGAGGTGGACATGTGGGGATGCAGTGCTGACAAGACTACATGAGAGCTGGTGACCATAATGGGTGTACAAGTGCAGATCGAGTGTTATAGCTTCCTGAGATGTTCCTAGAACTAATGGCGGTGGTAGGAAGTGATCATGGAAACATCATGTCAGGGCTACTAGATGATGCCTACATGGTGTCAGGGAGAGTGGGGGTCTCTACAGCCAGTCTGGTTGTTGGGGACCACAGGCTACATGCAGGTAGGTGTGTAGGCACTGGCATGAGGGTGTCAATCAAGGGAATCATGGAGCTGCATCATGCATGCCTAGTTTGTTTGTCACAGAGGTCTGGTGGCATGGCATGTAAAGGTGATGCAACTAGTAGGATATGCATATGCTAGGTTACATGTCACTCAGGCATAGGCGATGCACTGGGCACCAGGAATGAGTGTGGGGGCACCACCTCAGGGTTGTTGGACAAAGATGAGGCCATGGGACCAGGGGTGATGGTGGCAAGCGATTGTGAGGACTCTATTTTGAAACCCTTAGAAAGATATTGATGACAAGCAGGTTGCAGTGGTTCTCCCATCTCTACCATACCAAGTGACAGCAGTCATGCAGCATGGGCTGCACAATGTTTAATACATAGTGATTGGCATGGGTATTGGAAACCCGCATAGGTAGCAGGTACAGGTAGCATGGGTATGGGTGTCAAGCGTCGGTTACTGACGGACTTCGGTACTGCCGAGGGGTGTTGGCGAAAAGGTCGGGCAGACTATGGCCAAGTCCTGCAGGCCAAGAGTAGTGGCGTTGGCTTCAACGTGCTCGTGCGTTGCACCCTACTTGCCGTGTGTGCCACTGTATTTGCCACAGACAGATACTCGAGGGGATGCTGATGATGCCGGCCCGAGTCGAGGACTTAACAGAAGAGAAGAAGGTAGAAGGGCCTAAGCCTAGTCGATACCTAGAATGAGGAAATATGTACATGCATGTCCTACTTATATAGGTTAAGAAGCGACATGTGGAATAAGGAATGTGGGACAACAAGGTATGCAGAGCATGTGGTTATTGTCCACAACGAATAAAATTAGAACAAGGAATGCAAAGCGGGGATAGAACAATAAAGGACAGGATAATAGAATATGTCCGAAGATAGGACAATAGGAGGTGCCAGACTATAAGACAAGGCTTGTAACCGAGGATAGTACAAGGACACGAAGTCCCGAGGCGAAAAGGGCCGAGGGGTGGGGACAGGGAGTATGGATGGTGGATGTGCCGAGCTGAAACAGGCGTACCAAGTGTCATGCATGCGATGCGGGCACTTGGTCGTGGATATAGGATGATTGCTTGGTCAGCAATGCCGAATAGAGGGGTCTCGGTACGGGTGCTTGACAATGGGTATTCTTGGATATGGGTATAGGTAGGCACAAAATACCTGAGGGTTACCCATGCCAATCACTATTAATACAGACTTGCATCACTTCGGTATAGGGATGTTATGCATGGGGTGATGATGATCACATGGTTGGGTGGAAAATGAGTGCAAGTATGGATTGAGCTACACAACAAATGTGGCTTATGTGATCTCCTAGGGCATTCGCAAAATCAGTGATAGAAGTGTGTCAAGCATGGATCTATGTTCCTTTGGTGTGGGGCCCTCTATATCAGGTGGTGGAATGGGAGTGGGGAGTATGCTTTGGCCCATGTGGAAGCAAGGGAACATATGGCAGGTGTAGCAGTGATGGCACCCAGGATGGTGCAATAGAGAGGGTGGGGGTAATGCATGGCTGGGTTTGATCTCATACAGTGGTGATCGGTCTAAGAGAGGGGGCTTGAGGTGTTATGCGAGCATTAACATTAGGTGATGGCAGTCAGGGATAGTTGCAGAGTCGCCAACTTAGGCCATTGGGTGAGAGGATGGATGTGGATCAGAGTGGGCAGCCAGGTAAAGAGCTCTGCTGTGTCACAAAGTACAGCATGAGTGAGGGGTCTGGCTCCAATCGAAGGTAGGGTGCTGAGCCTTGGCAATTTTTGGATGCCATGTTGCTGTCTATTAGGGTGGCACAACCAATAATGGCATTTATAGAACCAGCAGCAGGGGACAGGGTAGCATAGCAAGTGCTCCCCAAACTACACAGACTCTCTGAGATGTTCCTGGAATCAGCTGCAGTAATGGGGGTGATCATGGGCCATTGCCTCAGAGCTGTTGGACCACGTGGATGATCAGTGGTGGCACAAATATGTATGTGTAAGCTTGGTCTAAGGTGGCAGAGTGGAATATCACCAAGATCCTTGTGACCAACCCTGTTATTGGGGGCCATGAGCTGCATGTAGATATGCGAGCATTGGCACAAGGGATTGCAGGGTGTTCGACATGCATACCCAGATGGTAGGTGGCAGAGGTATAGGGGCACAATGCACACAGGTGACATGACTATGTAGTTAGATGGGAATGACAGTGATCAGGCAGTTGGATGGAGGAGCCCTGTCATGTTTGGTGGCACTGTGTTTGCAGAGAGCAGGCCATACCAGGCATGGTGAAATAGTCCATGGGGACAGTAGCAAAGAGGTGGTATAGTGATGGTGATTGGCCCATCATGCTTATATCAATTGGGAATGGAGGGGTGACAGCATATCAAAGTGTTGGTGGCACATCTGAATGGAGGTATTAGGTTGTCTGAATACATCTGTGATCAATGGTGGTGAGAGGCAGGAAGCAGGGATGCAAGGACAAGGGGGGCGAGATGTGGTGACTGCTCCCATCTAGCAGTGGGCCAGCATGTGCAATACCAGTAGGAAAGACCACAGGGTCACTGCAAGTGACTTGGATGGAGACCCTGTGAGGGCATCCCTCTGTTCATTGTCTGTGTGGATTGCCTGGGTGGATGGCAGCAGAGGTAGCATTATCAGGCATGCATATTAGGGTACCTACTTGTGGGAAACAGGGCCACATGAATGGTTCTCACCTTGTCAGCAATGGCCAGGGGCCAGTGGCATCCTGCTGTCACTGGAACACATTTTCACATGACAATGAGTGGCAACAGCATGTGCATGGAGGTATGGGAGGTAGAGTCAGCAAGCCTATATGGTCAGCCAAGAGTGTGACTTTGAGAGTAGGCTGGAGAGCATAAGTTACCAGGGACATGGTAGTGTCAGGGGACTACTGGGTTATTCCCTTTTCTTCCCTTTTCTTCCCTTTTCTTACCTTATTTCCTTTGTTTTCCTTCTCCCTTTTGCTTATATTACTTCTTTAATCATTTCTCCATCTTCCCTTTTCATATGTTTACTGTAATCCCTTCTCCCTTGTCTTCCTTTCTCTTCTTTGCTAACTGTGACAGGTTTGTTATGTTACAGTTGCAGTAGCTATATAGTCACTGCTTAGGTAAGGGGGTCCTCAGTTCTTTCTCTTCTAGACCTCCCTACCAGGTAAGCATCTCACATGTATCTAGCTACATGTTACCTTAATATATTTACTTCTGGACCTCTCTACCAGTGTCTGATAGTCTCTGTGGGTAAACTTAGGGTTCAAGTCCCTGGGTAGGTCACACGGCTGTGGTAGTGTCCTGCTGTTGGTCTCCCAGCAGGTACTAGAATTAGTACCCAAGTAGGTTGCCCTTACAGGTAGGCAGTGTCATTGTGTATATCCATAGCACACATAGTGAAGGCTGGCCTATCTAAGAGTAAGCAGAGGAGGCAGCATTGGCTGTATGTGAGCATTGTTGGTGCATAAGAAGTGAATTCAGTGGTGATCAATGTTGCCACTTGTGCAACTGTATCAGGAGGGCAGTGAATAGCCTGTGTGGACTTGCCAGGGGATGCCAGATGACTACATCTTACCACTGCCATCTATGTAACTGGAGCTCATTCATGTTGAGACATGTCTGGTCAAATGTGCAAGCCTTGTCCACTTATGCAATGCCAATGTGATGGAGAGAAGGCCATCTGGAGTCTCTATGAGGGACAGTGAAAACTTGAATGGGGGCCATTGTCAGGGAATGGGACTTGTCACAGACAAGCAAATTAGAAGAGGACTCTCCAGGCACAGATGCATGTCTCCTGAGATATACAGGGTTATCACTGCTGGCCTAAGGTAGGTTGGAAGGTAGATGCAGCAGTGATGGTGGCAGCAGAAAGTGTATCATGTGGTGCATCACACACAGCATCAGAAGTGTTGCTGGAAAGGAGGGAGGATTGTAAGGGTGAGAGAGTCGTGCTGCAATGGGGAATCCAATAGGAGGAACCATGCAGGTGGTTAGGTTTGGAGGACATGGATGTACGGTGGGTCGTGCAGGTCATAGGGTAGTGTAGGGGGTTGTTTGGCATGTAGATATGCTAGGTAGTCAGAATAGAGGTGTATGAAAGGAGGTGTTAGGGTAGTTGGGGGTTTATAGTATTGCCATGGCCTTCAGAGGGCAGTGTACTCTACCGGCAGTGTGGTGGTTTTCAGTGTCACCCAAAGCAGTCCACTATCACTTTATTTTAGCACCATTCTGTTCCCTCTAGGTAGGTACAGCTGCACTGTTAGAAACAGGGAAGGATCGTCTGAAATGTGAGGAGAGAGGGAGTTGACTGCCAGAGTCTCCGTAAAAGGACATCACTCATCAGTTGAAGTGTGTGGCAACCTGTCAAGCTTCGGTAATGCCGAGGATGCTGACAGGGAGTGGCCAAGTCTTGCAGGCTAAAAGTAGTGGCTTTGGCTTCAACATACTCGTGCATTGTGCCCTACTTTCCATGTATGCCACCAATTTAGAACAGAAGGGATACTCAGAGAGGGCCAAAGATGTTGACCTGAGTAGAGGACTTAACAGAGGAAGGGAAGGTAAAGGGGCCTAAGCCTAGTCGATACCCAGAGTGAGGAAGTATGTACATGCATGTCCTACTTATATAGGTTAAGAAGCGACATATGGAATAAGGAATGTGGGACAATAAGGTATGCAGAGCATGTGGGGGTATTGTCCACAATGAGCAAAAATAGAATGGAGGAATGTAAACGGGAATGTCAAGTCCATGATTCCGTGCTCTGATTTACTTGGCAGTACCGACCGACCGACCCTTACCCATATCATCCCTTACCAGTGTGTAGCCTTGGCTCGGTACATTTGGGTCATCATTTGGTTCATTATCCCTATCCCACCCTCCTATTCTTTATTATTCTTTTATTCCCTGTCCTTCCCCTTGTCCGTTTACCCTTGGGACACTCACTATTCATTGTCACTCGGCAGTGGCCCTATTGTTTTATGTTCGGCCACTTTCCATTGTTCTATTCTCACTCACTCTTTTGTTCTCGGCCATACTTCATTGTTCTATTGTTATCCACATTCCTTGTTCTATTCTTAATCATTATGGACAATACCTCCACATGATTCTTCATATCTTATTGTTCTCCATTCCTTGTGCCACTCTGTTCCACATCTCACTTATTAACCTATATAAGTAGTGAATGTATGTAGATGGTTCTTCGTTCTGGAAATCAACTAGGTTTATGCCTTCTTGTCCTCCCTCCTGCTGTCTAAAGTCCTTTACTCGGGCTGACACTCTCGGCACTCTCCCGGGTATCTCTTCTGTCCCAAATCAGTGGCATGCACGGAAAGTAGGGCATAACACACGAGCACGTTGAAGCCAAGCCACTACAACCAGCCTGCAGGACTTGGCCGCTTCCTGCCAGCATCGTAAAGCTGGCACTATTACCATAATGCTCGGCCCACGCATCGTCGGCAATACCGGTGCCTGACAGGGAATAGATCAATGAAAATAGAATAATAGGAATGTGGCCAAGGATAGGACAATAGGAAGTGCCCGACTATAAAACAATAGGTTATGGCTAAGGATAAAACAATGGTCAGATGTCCCAGGGTAAGATGGGTCGAGGAGTAAGAAGCAGACAGGGTGGGATTAATGGATGGTAAATGAGGCAAAGTAGATGAGGGATGGGGACGGGGAATGTAGATGGTGGATGTGCCAAGCTGTCAAGCCCGTAACACCGAGCACCGACTCACTCGGGAATACCGACCAACCGGCCCTTACCCACATCATCTCGCACTACCGCACGGCCTCAGCCTGGAACACCCGGTACATCGTATGGACCACTCCTCTCGTCTATCCCTCTTCATTGTTCCTTCACCCCCTATCCACTCCTTAACCGTTTCCCCGAACAACATGATGGCCACTCATTGTCCTGGCCACTACCATTGTTTTATCTTGGGCCGTCCTCTATTGTTCTATTCTCGCCCACCATTTCATTATCTTATTCTCAGCCATACTCCATTATTCTAATTTGGCTTACATTCCTTATTCTATTTCTGATCACTGTGGACAATGCCTCCATGTGGTTACCTCATACCTTATTGTCTCCATTCCTTATGCCACCCTGTTCCACATCTTGCTTCTTAACTATATAAGTAGCGGGATGTATGTAGATAGTTCCTCACTCAGAATATCGATTGATTCGCACCCCTTTTGTCCGCTTCCTATTCCTAAAGTCCTTCGCTCGAGCCGACGCCCTCGGCATCCTCTCGAGGCTCCTCTCACTGTCCAAACTAGTGGCACGCACGAGCACGTTGAAGCCTAGCCACTCCGAAACGGTTTGCAGGACTTAACCGATATCTCGGCGTCACCGAATCTTGACACAAGCCGAGACTAGCATACCAAGTGACTTGCATGCGGCTTGGACACTTGTGTATGGACATAGACTGACTACTTGGTTGGCACTGCCGAATTACCAGAATCTCGATATGTGTACTTGACACAACCTGTCGGTCCTCTATCGATGGCTGAGTTCTACTGTAAGGGAAACTCTGACTTCTCTGGAAGTATCTCACAGAGAGTCTTAGGTAGAGGGGATCCAAAGGTTAGTTTATATTACTGGCTACTACTAATAAGGTAGCGGACAAACGGTTTCTGCTAAGGTCATGTGACTCAAATGTCACATCCACCATTTTGCACAAGGATCTGGCAACATCAACAAAAAAATAATTCTGAGACCACAGATCAATGGCATAAAACTATATGTACATAGTTTTGGTTTTACTTTTTGAAAAAAAATCACTATTGTAAATGTAGTATATCAAAACTTTCAAACATCTTCCCAAAATTCATAATCACAGTTTTAAGCAGTCTGACACTGTTAAAAAAATTTTGGCCACAAAATTTTTGCGCTGACATAATCACCTATATAAGGAAATATTCCATATATAGAAAGGCATTCCCACAGATAAGGTAGAGGACATATTCCGCTAAGGTCACGTGACTCAAGTGTCATATCCATTATTTTGCACAAGGATCTGGAAACATGCCAGATACTATTTTAGCTGAGTTGGACAAGGCAGCTGATATTATATAGTGTAGCTCAATTATTATTTCCAAAAAAAAATGCCATCCTCTGTAGCAGAATACAAATTATTTTTTCAAGAACAAATTTTTTTGTGCCTGTGACCGTGACTGTCACATCACGTGACCTTAGTGGAAACTGTTTGTCTGCTACCTTACTGTTGCATACCTTAGGTAGAGGGGATCTAAAGAGAACTGAGTGAGGATCCCCTTGCCTAATTACTAGCTATATAGCTACTGAGTCACAACAAGTATGAATAGTGAGGAAATAACCAGTAACATGAATAACAAAAAATGGGAATAGGATAGGAAGGGAGTAAGTGATATAGGAAATTAAGGAAAATATATGGAAATAAAGGAAAAGGAAATGGGGCCTAAGGGCTGTCCCCTGACAGAGTCACAATATAAGAAATGTAACAACAGAAGAAATTCAGAACAAGTAATTGTAAGGTTGAATACAGATAAGAAAAGTAATGAAACCAATATAAATGGAAAGTGTCAAGTACACGTACCGAGGTCCCGATTATTCGCCAGTGCCGACCGAACAACCACCCTACGTCCATGTACAAGCATCCACGCAGCATGCATAACGCTTGATACACCGGTCTCGGCTCGGTACATCCGCCATCCACATTCCTCGGTCCGTTTCACCTCGGGACCTCCTGTCCTTGTACTATCCTCGGTTACCAGCCTTGTCTTATAGTCTGGCACCCCCTATTGTCCTATCTTCGGGCACATTCTATTATCCTGTCTTTTATTGTTCTATCTGTCAAGCCCGCAACACCGAGTACCGACTCACTCGGATACCGACCAACCGGCCCTCACCCACATTATCTCGCACCACCGCGCGGCCTCGGCTCGGTAC